>CABHPQ010000660.1:0-39313 GCA_902168405.1 Peromyscus aztecus | reverse complement strand
AGATAGATAGATAGATAGATAGATAGATAGATAGATAGATAGATAGATAGATAGATAGAGGGTCTTATGCATTCCCTGTGTACATAAGGATGACCTTGAACTTTTGATTCTGTTGCGGAGTAGTGCTGGGATTATAGGCATGCACCACCATGATCAGTTTCTTTATTTGCTTAGGATCAAACCTAGGGCTTCTTAAGGATGCCCTCTACCAACTGAGCTATATCCTCAGCCAGAATGTTTAATGATTAGTCAAAAATCTTATGGCATTAGTGAGTAAAGATAGACATAGGTTATATGGCAATGTCTTTAAAAAGTAATGCTTTAAGTGCATCAAAAAAATTATAAGGAATAATTTGAATAAAGTTATTTTGAAGAAATTATTAAATATTTTATGTTGTTAAAAAACTTACTGTTTAAGTGGTCATCTTCAACCAAAGGACACGTTCATAATATGACTTTTAATGTAAGTATGTCTTTCTCAATATTTGGAGAAACAGTCCTACAAGTAATTCTGAAGTTAGTGTATCCATAAGAAATTACACACATAGCAGAACTGAGCTGTGCATGTGTCTAAAATGGCTGTTTGTTATCAGGAGAGTAGATGCTGTCCTTTGTTCTGGCTCCCAGGGAAGATAAGCTTCCACACACAGTGACGACATTTGAATGCTCCTCCCCAGTATCACATCAGCACCTAGAGGTAATAAAATGAATTCCAGGGTCCTCCTGTTGATTCAGCTCATCAAATGATACTTAGCAGAGATGGTTTGGGCTGGGCTCAGGGCCGATTTTCATTGCCAAGTTGTGAATAACTGGGCCACCACCTGGAAGTGTGTGTATAAGACATCACTCACCTCATGGGACCAGGGCTTCTCTCTCTTCTTCTCCCAGGGCCAACAACAGCACCAAACACAGAGACGCTTGGCAACATTTGACAGGACGAGTCCCATCCTTCCCTCGTGTCCTTACTCTTTCCACCTTTCTTCTCCCTACACCTTTAATTTGGTAGTTTTTTAATCCGGTGTTTCTCTAAGATAGCCAAACATCACCTGTCCTAGCTAGGGCTTCTGTGATAAATCACCATGACTAAAAGCAACCTGGGGAGGAAAGAGTTTATTTCTGCTTAGAGCTCACTGAGGGAAGTCAGGGCAGGAACCTGGAAGCAGGAACAGAAGCAGAACAGAAGCAGAGGAATGCTGCTTACTGGCTTGCTCTCGTGGCTTGCTCAGCCAGCTCTCTTACACAACTCAGGCCCACCTGCCCAGGGGTGGCACCACCCACAATGGGCAGGACCCTTCCACATCAATCATTCATTAATCAAGAAAAAGCCAGATAGGCTTGCCTATAGGCCCATCTTATGGGGGCATTTTCTCAGATGAGAGTCCCTCCTCCCACGTGGCTCCAGCTTGTGTCAAGTTGACACGAAAGTAAGCAGGACACTACCTGAATAGAGTAGGGTATTAGAGAATCGGTATACTTTCCAAGAATTGGAGTGAGGGAAACCCCAGGAGAAGCCTGAGTTTCTGATTTTGCGCCTGCAGAGGAGTCTCTGTCGCGACCTTGTGAGACCACCCCGCTAACCCACAGCTCATCCCGGGAGTTCCAATGCACACGGGCTGATTGACCTGCCAGGTATTTTCTCACTAGGGAGCCTTTAGCTTAAACAGTAGGGACAATACTCCAGAGTGTTTTGGTAAAGCACTATACCTTTCAGCACAGCTGAATGGGAACAAAGAAGAGCCTTACTTTTCCCTTCGCACCCCCCCCCCCCCCAGGCTTACTTAGCTCTCGGTAATTCTGAAATGTGCTGCAATGGGCTCCTCTTGCATTCTCGCCTCTCAGGGAAGAGGCCTCAGGCACTTGGCCTTGGAGTGTCCAAGCACCCACCCCCACCCTAGCTCTTACTCCCCTGTGGGAGACACCTCTCCTCCTTCCTCTTCTGTTTGGAGATGGGAAACAGGAGCCGTGACTTCTCTCCGCGTCTTATTTCACTTCCTCACCCGCCAACCCACTCTCACCGGACCACCAGTGTCTTCGACACTTCAGTGTCTGCCCAAAATGAATGAAATCAACTTCTGCTTTAGAGGAGGCCAGGGAGTCTAGCCTTGGGAAAAAGCACAGACCGTAAATACTCCTCATGAGACACAGCGGTCAAGATCTTCCCTAAATGCCACCCATGCCTGTTTTCGAT
Organism: Peromyscus aztecus; assembly: GCA_902168405.1. Lineage (NCBI taxonomy): Eukaryota > Metazoa > Chordata > Mammalia > Rodentia > Cricetidae > Peromyscus > Peromyscus aztecus. The sequence continues at coordinate 37,125 of CABHPQ010000660.1, read as the reverse complement.
ACACCAACACAGGGCATTTCCAAACACTGCAATGCAAGGCAAACCTTTCAGATTCCGGTTTCTAGACTGTGGATATCAAAGATCTAGATATGGCACCAATTCTTTTTATTTTTCCAAGTAAGGACATTAAAAAATAAACAGCTGAAATGAGGGAAAATCTTTCATCTACAATAGATATGATTTCATTTAAAAAGTTCATTCAGACAAAATATTACAAAACTGAGGTTAAGTGTCAAACATTCAACCCTGAATACATACCTACAAGTGACATATACATATACATGAACTCAACAGTTTATATTTAGGAACGTATATACATATACAAATACATATTTCCATGCAATAACAGTTGATGAAAAAGAGGCCATGAATTTGAAGGAGAGGGGATGGGTATACAGGAGGGTTTTGAGGCAGGAAAGGGAAGGGAGAAATGTTTTAAATTACAGTCTCAAAAGTAAACAAACAGAAACACTGGGCTCAGCAGGTAAAGCTGACTGTCACCAAAACTGATGCCCGGAGTTTGATTCCCAGGACCCACACGGTACAAGGAGATAATGGAGTCCCCAGGTTGTCCTCTGGCCTCCACATTTGTGCCATGGTCTATGTGCCCCTCCAGATACATATATACATACAGGATAAGCAAATAAGTGCAATAAAAAATTTTAATTATCAAAAAGCTTCAACGTCAGAGTCGCTTCAGCCTTCTGGTGTTGCTACACTGCAGAGTTTGTGTGCTGTGTGATTACTCAACCGAGATGCCTGAGGAAACCCAGACCCAAGACCAACTAATAAGGAGGAAGGAGGTGAGACTTCTGCCTTTCAGGCAAAAATTGGCCAGTTAATGTTATGGATCATCAATACTTTCTACTCAAACAGATCTTTCTGTGGGAACTCGTTTCAAATTCATCAGACACTCTGGGAAGATCGGATATGGAAGCTTGACAGACCCCAGCACCTAGACTTCTGGGAAGGAGTCACACATTCATCTCATTCCCAACAAACGTGTTCAAACCCTCACTACAATGGATTCTAGAATTGGAGTGACCAAGGCCAATTTGGGTAATAACCTTGGCACTACTACCAAGCCTGGAACCAAAGCCTTCATGGAGGCTTTGCAGGCTGGTGCAGACATCTCTGACTGGTCTGTTAGGTGATGGCTTTTATTCTCTGTATTTGTTTGCTGAGAAAATGGCTGTGGTCACCGAACAGAAGATGAGCAGTATGCCTGGGACTCCTCAGCAGGGGACCATTCACAGTGAGGACCAGCACACGAGATTCTGAGGGTCTTGGAACTAAAGTTATCCTACATCTGAAAGAAAACCAGACTGAGTACTGGCGGGAAAGAAGAAAGGGGGTTGTGAAGAAACATCACAGGTGCTGTGGGATGTTCTGTATGTTAAACGTATTGCTCTGATTGGTTAATAAATAAAACACTGATGGGCCAGTAGCCAAGCAGGAAGTATAGGCGGGACTAACAAAGAGGAGAATTGAGAGAACAGGAAGGCAGATGGGGAGACACTGTGAGCCACCGCCATGACAAGAAAGATGTAAGGTACTGGTAAGCCACGAGCCACGTGGCAAAGTATAGATTAATAAAAATGGGTTAATTTAAGATAAAAGAACAGTTAACAAGAAGCCTGAGCCATTAGGCCAAACAGTTTAAATAATATAAGCGTCTGTGTGTTTATTTTATAAGTGGGCTGTCAGACTTCCGGGGCTTGGCAGGACCCGGAGAGAAAACTCACTAGCGCTACACACAGGTTCGTAGCTGTCCCATTCCTCTTTTCAAGGAGAATAAACAAGATAAGAAGTCAGTGGTGATGAGGTTAAAGAAAGGGATGAGGGGGTGGGAGAAGAGGACAGAGGAAGAGAAGGAGGAGGAGGTCTGAATTAAACCTGAAATAGTCCTGGTTCTGAAGGAAGAGGAGGAGGAATGAAGGAAGAGAGGAAGGAGGAAGATGGAGAGAGGAAAGTAAGTACACTGATCCAGAGGAACTCAAGAAATTTGCTGCTGACACTAAGTGTGGTGTGAACTGCAAGAGCCTGGCTCAGGGTTGGGAAGAACCTCTGGAGGCCGGGCTTCCTGTTGTTGTTGTGGTGGTGGTGGTGGTGGTGGTTGTGGTTGTTGTTGTTGGACAGTTGGAATCCTGAGCCCTTCTTTTGGTCCCAAGATGTGCTCCTTTTGATCCATTTGAAAACAGAAGAAGAAAGAACAGCATTAAGTTGTGTGTCCACAGAACTCCACTGTACGTAGCCATGAGGAGCCAATCCCCCAGAGCCTGAATTTTACTGGAGGAGTGGTAGGTTCCAAGGAGTTCTTTCTAAGGAACTCCCATGAACTGTTGCAGAAAATGAAAAATTTGAAAGTTGTCAGAAAGAATTTGATTTAAATAAATAAATAAAACACTTAGAACTAGAACTGCCCACTGAAGTTGGAGAAGATTAAACAGGTCTGCAAGTTTTATGAGCACTTCTCTAAAATGTGGGATTATGGAGACTCCTAAAGTTGGAAGGTTTGGAAGTCGCATCCCTGCCTCGGGCTGCACACCTGAGTCTGATGGTGAGAAGGTTTCTCTGGAGAACCATTGCATCAGAATGAAGAAAAATCAGAACCATGTATATTTTATCACAAGGCTAACTTGGTCTCTGCAGAATGACCCCAAAACCATGGCTTAGAAGTGATCTGGGGGCTGGAGAGATGGCTTAGTGGTTAAAAGCACTGACTGCTCTTCCAAAAGACCTGGGTTCAATTCCCAGCACCCACATGGCAGCTCACAACTGTCTGTAACTCTGGTTCTAGGAGACCAGGGGACCTTCACACAGACAGACACACAGACAAAACACCGATGCACATAAAATAAAAAATAAATAAAAAAAAAAAAAGAAGTGATCTGTGGCTCACTGGTGAGTAGTGTGTTCAACAGCTGGAGAAATCTAAAGGGAACACCTTAGAGTCAGTCACCAAAGAGGGCTTGGTACTTCTGGAAGAGGAAGAAGAGACTAAGAAAAAGGAAGATAAAAAGACAAAGTGTGAAAACCTCTGCACCTCTTACTGACCTCCATCATGGTGCAAGATCAAGGTAAAAAGGAGAAGCCCACTTGGGAACTTCGAAACCGCAAGCTCTGCCTCAGTATCTGTATGGGGGGAGCCGAGAGACAGACTGACCCAGGCAACCACGGTGTTGGAGCAGCTCACAGGCCAGACTCCTGTGTTACCAAAGCTAGATACACCATCAGGTCCTTTGGCATCAGGAAAAATGAACAGATTGCTGTTCACTGCACAGACTGTGGAGCCAAGGCAAAAGAAATTCTGGAGAATGGCCTGAAGGCACAGGTGTATGAGTTATAGTAAAATAACTTCTCAGATACTGGAAACTTTGCTTTTAGGATTCAAGAACACATTGACCTGGGCATCAAATATGACCTGAACATTGGGATCTATAGCCTAGACGTCTGTGTGGTGCTGGGTAGACCAGGTTTCAGCACTGAAGACGAGAAACGCAGGACAGACTCTCCCAGGGCCAAACAGAATCAGCAGAGAGGAGCCTATGCGCTTGTTCTGGAGGCATTATGATGGGATCATACTTCCTGACAAATAAATTTTATCCAAAAGGTCAATAAAATTTTCTCAGAAATGCAATTAAAAAAAAAAAGATAGAAAAGAGAAGAGACGAAAACCTCTGCACCATTGTCAAAGACTTCATGGGTGGGGGAGATTGAAATAGATATCATGTCAAACTGATTGGTGACATTCCCATGTTGTATTGTCACAGGCATGCGTGGGTGGACAGCAACAATGGGTAAGCAGGCAGCAGAAAAGCCTTGGAAATGCACCCTGACTGCTCTATTGTCAAGACCTTAAGGCAAGGGCAGGGGCTAACAAGGACACTTTGTGAAGGACCGCATCATCTTGCTCTCTGGAATTGCATTCTCATCTGCTGGCTTCAGTGTGGAAGGTCTGCAGAGCTCTACTGACAGGCTCCACATAATGGTCAGGTCAGTCCTCAGACTGAGGAGGATGACCTCACCGTGGGTGACTGAAGAAGTGGCAGCCCTTGAAGGAAATGACAACACATTGTATATAAAGGAGACTAGGTGTCACCGGGAGAAACACTGATACCCAGGTTCAATACTTACCTTCACTCCTCCTGGTGACACATTTCCCAGGATGCTCTGTTCTGGTTTGTGCTAGCATGCTAAGGTTCTCTAAGGCCTGATCATTGAGAGGTAGAGAGGATTTCTTTCTACTGTCCAGCGATACTCCATGTCTTAGGCAATAGAGCAAAGCTACAAAAGCTTTTTCTAGTTTTGCTTTGGCTTAATTTATTTTTAAAATATCTTTAGCTTGTTTTTTTTAGAATTTTATACAATATATTTGACCATATTCATTCCCATCTCCCTCCTTTGTTGTAAAACCTTTTTTAATGGATTTATTTCATTTTATGAGCATGTCTGTGTACCACGAGTATGCCTGGTGCCTGAGGAGGTCGGAAGGTGTCAGATCCCCAGAACTGGATTTGGAGGTACTTTTAAGCCACCATGTGGTTTCCAGCCCCTTTATTGTAAAATTTAGTGTAAGGTCTTGTTTACCTTGTAGTCCAAAGTGTTTTGGTAGAGATGTACTTCTTGGTAGATAAACTGTTTTGTTACCAAAGTGTTCTGAGATACTTCTTAATTTTTTAGAAGAAAAATTAACTTAAAATGGCTTGAGTTTCATCCTGCAGGATCCACTTGTTAAATCTTCCATCTCCTGTGGTTAATTTAGCATGAATTAGTACTCTAGGAATAAGTTAAGCTGACACAAGTTGGTGGGAGGAACCCCCCCACAGCTTCTTTTCCACAGTAAAGTATTGGGGAATAAAACCTTAACTTCCCCATGCTGTAAAGCTGGATGAGAAGTAACTGAACCAGGTTTATGAATGAAAATGTCTTGTCCAAGTCACATTCTGCTTTAAAAGGTAAATTCAGATGAGTTAAAAAAAAGAGGGGGGGATTGAAACCAGAATTAAAGGCAGTCCAAAGTTGTCAGTTCCAAATAAACAGAATACATTTTGTTTTCTTTCTTAAAATCTCACCATCTTGCTCTTGTTTCTATCCTTCTACAAAGACAAGTGAAGAATTTTCCAGACTGTCTCTGGGGGCGGTGGCCAGCCTGGAGTTTGATAATTGCCTGTAGTGTTTCCTTAGACATCACCAACTTGAGCAGCTCACCAAACACCCGACGTCACAGCACATAAAATGAAGACACAGATGTGAGCAATGAAATCCTAGAGCAAAGCTGTAACAAGTGTGTCACAGTCAACTTTAAGGCCCACAAACAGCAAGTAGACTAGGCAAGAGTCTCAGACGTACTGCAAAGCACACATGTGGCAAATTAAAATATGCTGTATTTTGTAAAGTATGGAAGCTATAGAATATGGGAACCATACCCTAGGGGAGCTACCCAATATGGGAGCAATATAATATGGAAGCTATACCACAGAGAAGCTATACAATATGGGATCTGTACAGTAATGGAGGTATGTCATAAAGAAGCTATACACTAAAGGAGCTCTGTAGCATGGGTGCTACACAGTAGAGAAACTCTGGCCAGTAGAAAGAGGCCAGCATCCATGTACATCTATGCTTGGGGTGAGTTCTTTCATCTTTCTGTCCTGTTTCCTCAACCATACATGAAGGAGCAACATGAAAATTATTTCTCGGGGAAAGATGGGGTTAAACTTCCTAATGTGACATCTAAGAGTGAACTCTGTTGGGCAATAAGAAGGATAGTCTGCATCTTCTAAAATGCTGGCCACTGTTCCTCTGAAGCGCAGAGGCCATCCTCAGGACCAGAAAATGCATCACTGTAAGACAACAGTCCAAGGCACAGTTAAACCAGCGTCTACAGACTGAGAGGTAGAGGCTCTCTGGTTCCTTCCCCTTCGGTCCTTCTCCAGAGAGTGAGCACAGTGACCTGCCAAGGTGCTAAACAAACAAACAAAACCCTACCACAGAGGGCCTCACTTTGTAGCAAGCATGCTGCATTATTGCCTTTGAACCTGGATATCATGCTCCTGCAAACGTGGTACTCTAACAGGAATCAGACAAAGGCTCAAGCAGATTGACTCAACCTCTTGGCTTCTCAGGCCCATGCTCTTAGGCACATCACGATCACACTTTGACATACTTAGGAGATGAGATCAAAACCCAGGACTCCTCACACCAGCAATCCCTGCCTCCCACCACTTCTGGTGAGTGGAAGAGACTTTAGACGCTGGCCTAGGGAGGACAAACGCTGCCTGTCCCCTGACAGTGGTCTTTCCCAGAGGGCCATTGTGAGTCTGCAGCAATTGATAAACTTTCTACAGAATGGAGAGAGGGAAGAAAGGAAGAAGGGAGGGAAGGTGGGAAGGAGAGAAAAGGCAAATTAACTTGTTTCAAATCCTTTCTAACAGCCTACCCCACTCCTCAAAACAACTCACACATAGCTTTCACTTAGTATTCACAAAACTATCCAGAATTGACTTTATCACCCCAATCCCCAGAAAAAGAGACTTAAGCTGGAGGGGTAGCTCAGGGTAGTAGGGCCCCATGCTCAGCAAGCTCAAGGCCCTGAGTTTAATTCCTAGTCCCTACCTCACCTCCCAAAAAACCATAGAGACTAAAGTTCAAATAGGTTGGGAAAAGCCAGTGTTGTGAACAGCACTGGATACTAAGCCCTGTCCTGCGGCTCCAGCTCACCTACAGAACACACAGTATAAATAAAAATACGTATTGAGATGAGATTCACAGGCCATAAAATTCACTCTGATGATCGCTAGCTCATTGTCAGGATTTCACCATCATCGCCACTGTTTCCAGAACACTCCCATCACTTCCAAGGAAGCAAGAAAGCAATTAGCACCCACTTCTCTATCGCACCTTCCCCCAGGCCCTGGCAACCACTTCCTGTATCCCGCAGACTTGCCTGACCTGGACATTTCACATCAGTGAGATCATTCGGTCTGTGGTCTTCTATGTCGAATTTCTTTCACAAAGTATAATCTATCCAAGGTTTCTCCGCTGGCAGTGGCTGAATCAATACTTCATTCCTGCTTTTAAGTAATAGTCTGTTGTAAAAATATCCCATATTTTGTTTATTTATTCACTGTTTATTCAGAGTTGATTTGGAGCTACTGGGAGAAACACTTCTATGAACACACATGCAGAGATCTTTATAGGGAGTTGTGGGTTTTATTCCTTTAGATAAATACCCATGATTGGAGTTCCTGGGCCATACAGTAGTGATTCTGTGTTTAACTGATTAAAATGCCAAACATTTTTGAATGGCAGCCACATCATTTGATATTTCTGCTGGAAATGAATGAGTATTCCAGGGAGGGACTCCATACCATGCCAACCAAGCGAGTCATTGTTACCCACTTTGGGGTTACAATCTGTGTACAAACCTAGGTCCAGCCACCCATCCTCAATAAGACAATTATAAGAGCCAAATTAAAAAAGCACAAAGCAGAAACGGATATTTATTCACTGTGACCACACTGGGAACACAGACTTGAGGGGTCAGTGAACCTCCTGTCCCTCTTCCCGATGTGGCCACATTGAATCCATGTCCTTTTCTTGTTCTCCACTTTAATTAAGCTCTTTTAATTGGCTTATTGAGGGCAAGTGGCCAGATCTGACTTGGGGCACAGGTTGTGACCCCCTCAAGTTCGGCAACACTGTGGTAGCGTCTGTCGTGTAGGATGACAGTGTGGTTTTCATTTACATTTATCTAATGACTAATGCTGCTGAGTGTCCTGCATATGCCTATCGGGCACAGCTACCTCTTTGGAGAAAGTATCCAAACTCTGCCCATCTACGCACGCACACATTATTTCTATCAGGCATAAGATTCATAAGTATTTTCCTCAATTATGCAGGATATCTTTTTACTTTCCTTTAGAGTGCCCTTTGACAAAATATTTCAGTTCTGATAAATCCAATCTAACTATTTCTTTCCCCCCTACTTTTGTCTTGAGTAGTACATCTAAGGAACCATTGTCCCAACCAAGGCCAGACGGCTATACATCTTCTACAAGTTTCATAGTTACATTTAAATCCTTGGTCCACCAAGAGTTAAGGTTTATATATGGTCCAACCTCATTTGTTTGCATATGGATATCCAGTTATTAACAACACTTGTTGAAAACATTGTTCTTCCTTCATTGAACTACATCGCTCCCTTTGTTAAAACGTCAGCTGGTCAGGGCTGGGTAAGGGTAACTCAGTGGTACGGCACTGGCCCAGCATGTGCAAAACCTGGGGATAAGTCTAAGAACCAGAAAACAGTAAATAGCTCATCTGCTCATAAACACAGGGGGTTACCTCTACTCCACTGATCTATATGGCTGTACATAGGCCATTAGCATCCCGTCTCATCATAGCTTTGTAGTAAGTTTTAAAATCAGAAAGTATTGACTACGCATACTACTTTGTTTCTCCAAGACCATTTTGAATATTCTGGGTCCTTGTAGTTTGAAAGTATATAAATCTTGCACTCCTCTTGTTAACTTTATTCAGTTGAGCAATTTTTGTTTGTTTGTTTGTTTGTTTGCTTTTTGTTTTTTCGAGACAGGGTTTCTCTGTGTAGTTTTGGTGCCTGTCCTGGAACTCGCTCTGTAGACCAGGCTGGCCTGGAACTCACAGAGATCCACCTGGCTCTGTCTCCCGAGTGCTGGGATTAAAGGCGTGCGCCACCAGCGCCCAGCCAATTGAGCAATCTTAAAGTTTACTGATACTTTGTACAGCCAGTTGAAATCTGTTGTCCAATTTTAGTAGTTTTTAAACAATTTATTCTTAGGAGTTGTCTTAGTCAATGTTCTATTGCTGTGAAGAGACACCATGACCACAGCAGCTCTTATAAAGGAAAATATTTAATTGGGGTTGGCTTGAGTTTCAGAGGTCTAGTCCATTATCATTACGGCAGGCAGGAGCTGGATTGTAGCTGAGAGTTCTACATCCAGACTGGCAAGCAGGAAGAGAGAGACACTGGGCTTGGGTTGAATATTTGAAACCTCAAAGCCTACCCCCAGTGACACACCTCCTCCAACAAGGCCACCCCTCCTAATCCCTGTCAAGTGGTGACCAAGCACTCAATTATATGAGCCAAAGGGGGGCATTCCTATTCAAATCACCACAGGGGCTACCAGGATGGTGCATGTCTTTAATCTCCACACTCAGGAGGCAGAAACAGGTGGATCTCTGTAAGTTTGAGGCCAGCCTGGTCTACATAACAAGTTGAGGGCAGCCCAGGGCTATAAAGTGAGATCCGATCTGAAAAATTAACTAATTTATTATTGCAATTTTAACTGCAGAAATTCTTTTTGGTTAAAAAACCATAAGGTCTGTCTCTTTACTGTTACTCTTTATTTGATGAGACACAATTTTATGTACCTTCCTTTAATTCGTTAGACGCATTTCCCAATTCTTTCAATATATTATATATTATCTACTAAATATAACAATTGGATCCCCTCAATTACAGTTTCAGTGTTCTGAGAGATTTCTTTCCTTCTTTATGGGTCACATTTTGGGTTTTTGTTGTTGTAGTAGTTCTGTTTGTTTGTTTTTCAGTGCAGTATATATTAGGCACGCACTCTATCAATGAGCTGCACTCCCAGCCCCCTCTTGTAACTCTTTGCTGAAGACTGAACATTCAGAAACTATAACTTGCAACTCTGAGTGCTAGATCCCCTCCCCCTCCCTTCAGCTGTCGTCTATTGCTGCTGCTGCTGCTGCTATTGGCTCCTGAGTTTCTTGAATTGATTCTACAGTCTGAATTCCTTAGCATGCATGACTCCTGAGTCTCCTTTTAATTAACTTACTGGCCGACTGGTGAACAGACAGAAATTTCCTGCAGGATTTTAACCAAGAATCCTCCCGGGCTTCGCTGACTGCCCTCCCTCCCTCCCTCCCTCCTTCTGCATGTGGGGCATGGCTTCTGTGGCCCCTGGGCAGTTTTATGACTCTAACCTTAGCCTTCTCTTCCTGTTTGTGAGAGTCTCAGCATGTGTCAAAGGGGAGAGGGATTTTCTGGCCCTTTCCTAGTCACTCTCAGAACCATGCACAAACAGCCAGCCTAGCTTCCCAAGAATTCGTTGGAGCATTTGAAACTCTCTATGAATATCTTTCATGGTTTCTTTTTCTTAATTCAATCTCTTGATCCCAAATGGAATCACTGCCTCAAGACAACGCTTAAAAATCCCCACCGACTATCTTTGACCAACATCCTATTAATAAGGCTGTTAACAGAGAAAGTTCTGAATCCAGTCAACATAATTATAAGTCCTAAGAACACAATTCCACAAGCAGATTCCAGAGAGGTCACATAGACAGTACTCACACCAGAGATGCGCCTATTTTGGAAGACTCCCAAACCCACGCTGGCTCCTTCTATCAGCTACTAGTTTTCTGGTGTCCACAATTATCATAGTAAATTTGTGAATTTCTGTGCCACCATGGAGATGAGGTTAGTGGGTCCAGACAAGCTAAAATACCACTGCACTCACTGTTTTCAATGACATTCAACTACTCTGCCTTAAATGCATCTTTCCAAATTATTTGAAAACCTTTGGTTAATTTCCAGAGGTTTGTAAGCAGCAGATTTTGATCATTATTGCCAACATTCTCACTGCTGATGTTGAATAGACTTTTTTTTTTTAGAGGTCCTCACCCCAAGACACCGTGTTTTTCTTCAAAGAACACTTAAAAATATTTTTGTAATTCAGAGCCTATAGGATGCTTCAGCAGGTAAAGGGTGCTTTGCCACCAAGCTTGATGACTTAGTTCAAGACCCAGAACCAGCATGGTAGAAGGAAAGAACAGATTCCCACAAGTTCTGCTCTGAAGTGGGGAGGGGTGCAGACACAAATTAATTAACTAAAAAATTTAAAACTGTTGCCTTGGTTCAATAGTATTTTGTTTGTTTGTTTTTGGTTTTGTTTTGTTTTTTGAGACAGGGTTTCACTGTGTAGTTTTGGTGTCTGTCCTGGATCTTGCTCTATAGACCAGGCTGGCCTCGAACTCACAAAGATCCTCCTGGCTCTGCCTCCTGAGTGCTGGGATTAAAGGTGTGTGCCACCGCTGCCCAGCTCAATGGTATTTTTATTTCCTTTCAACAGTATTTTTATTTCCTTTTTACTCACCAAGTATCTTACTTCTCCCTTGTCTCCTTCAGTGAGTAAATTATAAAATTTTAGGGCGACTGGGGACATGAAAAAAAATTATCTGACTTTTAAAAATAATTTCCTTGTGCTCAGGCTCTACGGAGGGAAGTTTCAGGAACAATGTGGACCTAATCTGTTTCTTTCCAAATAAATAAATAAAAATACAGGGTGCTGAGGATGTGTTCAGTTGGTAGAGTGCCTGCCTAGCTTACAGGAAGCTCTGGATTCAACGTCCAGTGCCATATAAACTGGATGTGATGGTGCACCCCTGTAACCCCCAAACTTGGCATGTTGAAGCATGAGGAACAGAAATTCAAGGTCCTGGGCTGCAGCAATGACTTGGTAGTTAAGTGCTCATACTGCTCTGGCAAAGGAAGGGAGATTCGCTCCCAGAACCCATGTTATAACTGCCTGTAACTCCAGTTCCAAGAGATCTGAGACCTCTGGCCTCCCAGGGCAACTGCACTCACACGCACTCACATAAACGTGTAATTAAAAATAAAATAAATATTGAGTGTGGCCATACACGCCTTTAATCCCAGCACTCAGACAACAGAGGCAGGCAGATCTCTGGGAGTTAAGAGGGCAGCCTGGTCTGTGTTGCAAGTTCTAGGCCAACCAAAGCTACACAGTGAGGCCCTGCCTCAAAAATTATATAAATAAAATAAAGATTATATTTTCAAAGAAACCCAAGGTCATCTTCATGCACAGAGAACTCAAGGCAAGCCTAGAATGCACGAGACAGTGTCTTAAATAAGTAGGGCAGGTTTGAAGGCTCTGTGACTAAAGACATCTGCCACCAAACCTGAGTTCATTCCTAATGACCCATGTAATGGAAGGAAAGAAAAGACTCCAGAAAGTTGTTCTCTGACCTCCCCACACCGGCTGTGGTCCGTGCATCCTCCTATCTCCCGGCCCAAGTGTAATTGAAAAATAAGTAAGTAAATCCAGCTCTAGGCTAGTCATGAGATGAACTGGAAATTGAAGGAGCATCAGAAAAGGCTATACAATATTTTGAGATTAAAAAAAAAAAAAAAAAAGGGCACCCATGCCTGAGTTTCTGCAGAGAAAGGCAGAGCTCCCAAACAGACCACCTGTGCAATAATTACTCAACTGTGGACTTCCACTCCTCAGCGTTTACCACTTCTCATTAGCCTTCTCCACGGCTTCAGATGTCAGGTGCTGAGGTGACGGACGTGCACAATAATTTGTCCAGTCCTCTTCTTGAGCAAAACTGGAATTGGTAAAGGATGGCTGGTGACACGAAAGTGGAGGCCGGTGATTCATTCCTGGTGATGTCTTGGGCCAAATTCCAGAAGGCAGTTTTTTTTTTCAGGAGGGAGGGAGGGAAATTTGCATACGACCTCACCCAGAAGCTCCGGCCCCACAGCATATAAACTGCAGAGCCCTGCACTCCTACTCAGTCTTACTACTGCCAAGCCCTGCAACCAAGCGGACCAGGACCATGGCGGTACCCCGTGCCTTGCTGCCACAGCTGGGGCTGTTCCTGTGCTGGGCTCTGTGCTTTTCTCCTGCCTTTTCTGTAAGTTATAATGACTCCTGCGTGGTCCGGAATACAGTCTTCATCTTTGGCAACTCGGGAATCAGCACTAGGGCTGGGGGCTCTGGCGGGAACAGAACTTACACAGGTAAGTCAAAGCCATTCATTCCGCTGTCCTTTGTTCTCTCAGAACAAACCCCTCCGTCCTTGCACTCAACGTGTGTGTGTGTGTGTGTGTGTGTGTGTGAACAGGATAGGAAATGGAGGGGGGGCTGATTCATACGTGAGAGTGGATTGGAAGGACTACCTCCGCAGTTTCCTGTCCATAACTGAACCACGGGTGGTATAAAGCCCCAGGGCCCAGATTAACTGAGCCACAGCCAGATCACACCTGGACAGACATATTAAAGGGATTTTATGTTATTTTGAGGGATTTCATTGCGGCCTACAGTCCTATCATATCCACTTGACAAAATGACTGTACCCCAAGAACACCAGGAGGGATGATTTGCATTTAGTGCATGGGAAAAACCATGGGAGCTAGAGGAAGACATCAGTGGCCCACCTTATCTGTGAGGAGCCCTGAGTGCAGAGGTGTTAAATGACTTGCTGGGGACTCACTGCCCACAAGCGGCAGAAGCTCCCTGACCCTTCGTTATTCAATCTTCACCTAACGTTTTTCTTAGAGGTGTCTGGAAAGTATTTCATATCTTTCCCTTTGGTGATTCAACAAAACCCTACAAGTTGAAGAATGAACTTTCTAATTAGTCAAACCTACTAGCCAAGGAAAATGCTTTCTACCTAGTTTTACTTATACTTTAGGGGGGGAAAAAATGTTCACCCTTCCTTAAAAGTCTAAGCAAATTTTGCAGAGACCACCTGGTTATGGCCGTACTCATGGTCTGCAGAGGCCCAGCCTCGCAGGTGAATCACCATGCCATCCAGGCCTTCCCACACTCATCCTGAATGTCTCTCTACTGTTTGCTGGGGGCTGTCCCTAAGCAAGGGCTCGTGCTGTAACAGGACGGTGCCCCATCCCCTGCCCCGTGCGCCCCCCCTCTCCCTTGAGAGGTGGGTCTTTTCATACCAGAACAGGGGAGATAAGTCTGTAATTCAAGATGAATGCTAGGTGAGTGTGTGTGTGTGTGTGTGTGTGTGTGTGTGTGTGTGTGAATCCCTTACTGCAAGAGCGATTGTAAAATAGCACATCAGGAGACAGGCAGGTCTGCTGCTGAAATGGGAGAAAGAGAAGTCTACTTGGGGGAAGATAAGATGAAGACGTGGGAGCCTTTCTGAGCAGAGGGAGGCAGGAGGAGGGAAACAAGACAATGGGGAGTCGGGGGAAGGGCAACCGCAGCTGTTCCTGTAGCCTCAGGGAAGGGGAAAAGAACTCCACTTCCTTGAATGCCTATACCTGCTTTGCTCTTTATCAGATTCCATTTCAAACCAAAATGTGTGTGAGCGAGCAAGCGAGCTCTGAGGTAAATCTGACTCAGACTTTAAATTGAGGGTCAAAAATGCTCTCTGTCCTTGGGGATGAGAAGGGCCGAATTCCACCCCTACAGTTACAAAGAAGGCTTGACCAGTCCCTTTGTAGAATGTCATGGTGGGACTCAGGCCTTCCAGAGATCCCGATTAAACACCAGGTCAGTCACCTTTTCCTGCTTTGGTTTGAAATCCTTTTCTACTTCAGCATTGGGTCAACAGTGGTAAGCCACGTATACAGCGTAGCCAACACCTCAGAGCACCTGGATCTGTTCAGGAAAGAAACCCGCAGTATTTATATTATGACTATGCGAGGTCCGCCTCGGCCTCATTGTTCACTTCTGTGGACAGAAGGATGCAATTTATTACTTCCTGAACTTTCCAGCTTTAAGAACATTGCACTCCATTGAACAAAGGAAGTTTTTTTAAGTGCTACAGACAGAACCCAAGACCTCGAACATGCTAGACAAGCGCTAGCGCACTACCACTAAGTTCCATCCACCCCTGCCGGGTGCAGGGCCGTAGGCTCCATCAAAAGTAGTAGTTTCACTGGGCTGCCCAGACGCTAACACCAATGAAACCATAAAACACAATTACGTATTCAGTTCTAGAGTCAGCATGTCAATGTTTCAGGCACGAGGGGAAAAGAGAGCTAAGCTAGTCCAGAGGAAGGATGAGAGCAAGATCTGGGTGTGTGAGTGGGGACAAGGTGAACGATAACAAAAAAAGGAAGGTTCCAGACAGGCATCCGGACATGAACAAACACCAGGCCCAGGTGTGGGTCAGATATGAGCCAGGTGCGTTTGCAGAGCAGCTGGGGGTGGGGTGGAGGAGGTGGGAACCAGCTGCTGTCCCTAGAGTGGAATGTGGACAGAAGAGGAAGGCTAGGCTCTTGGGGTCCTGAATACTGTCACTGCCAGGGAAAAGACTGTGAAGGCGGAAATGTTTCGGTTCTCTAGGTGGAAAGGCACACTTCCCACTTGAGTCTGGTCTGGTCACCGCATGTTGCAAGGCATCCTGAGGGAGAAACTGAGGCCACAAATCCAGAGAATGAAAGTGCTCAGGAAGTAAGGAAGGCTTAAGCCCGCAGTGAAAGGGGAGAAGCAGAAAGGAACAGTCAAGAAAATATCCTTGGAGAGCTAAGAGGATTGATGACTGTCTATCTAAATGACACTGTTGTGCATCACCTTCCACCACACCAAGATGCAGAAATGTAGGACAAAAGTCAACTCCTCTCTGAGTGAGTCAGGGCTTATGGGATTTGCGTCAGCTGACCTTCTTGGCAAGCAAACTAGGCCAATGAAATATAATGTACTCAAATATAATTAGTAATAACATTCACAATTTGTCCAATATGAACCACATGTTGGCATCTTTTCCTCAGTCCTCTCAGGAGCCTTTACTGATAGGTAGCATCATCCCAGATGATGAGGGATAATATCATTGTTTCCCAGACCCAGAGCAACAAAATGGAAACTTGAAGAAAAAAAAAATGTGTAGAGGTTAAGGATATAGCTTAATTGTTGCGGTAACGCCAACCGTTTACCATGTCCGAGCGAGGGGCTGTGGATTGAAAAAATAAAGAGACAAGAGACAGCGAGTCATTTGCCACAGCAGAATGCCGAATGCCAAATGCCTTTTATTGAAGGAGGGAGGAACCCCTCCTTCAGGCTTACAGCACAATGGAGGATCCCCGGAGGGCAGAAGTTCGCTACCCAATGTTCTACATTCTTGCACCTAAGCTGTTTACACCAAATGCAAGAACCTCTGGTGAAGAACCTCCAGTGATCCGGGAGGTGAGAAGGAACCCAGCAGGGAATCAACATAGGGAGGACATCTGGTCAAGGTCGGCAAGCAAGGCAAACAGTTTACTCAAATATGGGGATCCAGGGCCCTACACTAAATTAGTAGAGTGTTTGCCCAGCACATCCCAGGTTCTAGGATCTCTGTAAACTAGGCACGGCTGCACACAACTTAAATGCCTGTACATACGACAGAGAAGCAGGAGAATCAGGAGTTCAAGGTCATCCTCAGCTACACCTGAGTCCAGCTCAGGATGACATCCTGTTTCAAAAACCAAAAACTGCACAGTGACCACTGAGCCAGAAGAAACCAAGTCCCAGAGGTAATTTGTCTTGCTCCTAAGTACCAGAGCCAGAACAGGTACCAGAGCCAGAACGCAGATCCAAGACTGACTACTATTGTGCTATGTGAGCCACTCACTTTGCTTTGTGAAGGAGTTTCAGATGATGAGACACCCCAATATCAAAGCATTTACCAGAGAGAATGACATATCCTTATGTTGAAATTAACAGAGATCAGCGAGGGCCCCTGTAAGCGCAGACAGGCTGGGTCTCAGACCTCATCAGAGTAGAGAATACCCCTAAGGGGTTATTTGATTGGTTCTTGGATTAGGACTCTGTGGCTCAGACCTCACTGTCTCACAGGTACCCCAACTGCTGTCCTATCCCAACCCTACCTTCAACAACCAAGACCAAGAGAATCAGCCTTTCTGGGGTCAGGAGCAAGGTTTTGCTTTTACTGAGCAACAATACTCTCTGTATTCCTGAAGCACTTCCTAGGAGACCTCCTAACTTTTTCAGGGGTACCAACCTTTGAGGAGAGAGGCTAAGCTATTCACTCTTAGGATCTGTCCCCTCGTGTGTAGCAGAACCAGGGCCAGAGGATGGTCAGACTCTTAACTGCCTTTCACTGTAGACTATTTGGAAAATGAAAAAACAAGCATGAAGAATATTAAAATCATCTGTAGCCCAGGCTGGCTTTAAACTTCTCTGTAGCTGAGGAGAACACTGAACCCATGATCCTCAATCCCCCACCTCCCAAGGGCTGGAATTACATGTGTATGGCACCCTGAGTTTACCGTTAGTATCTTTGTACTTTTCTTCTAGGCTGCCTTCAGTTTCTTTTTACAGAAACAGGACCCTGCTGTCCATACTCTGTAACTTCCTTGTTCACACTTCGTTTTGGTTTTGCTTGGCTCACACTAACTGCTACCCTATCCTGCCCTCCTAGTGTCCGTTCCTGTGAACAGTTCCGTCAGTGCCGTGATGCTGAAAGCACTGAACCAGAACAGCACCACAGTGGGCTCCTGGATTGGACCAGCTCAGGAGTGTAATGACACCAGTGTCCTATATCGTGTGACATCCTCAAACAACTCCAACTTCCAGGCAACGTGGATAGCTCCCGATTCTGAGGATGTGACCAAAATCAGCCTGCAGTAAGGACTGACCGTATTTCACTTTGGGCTTTTGAATTTTCATAACAGGTTTATACAGATTCACATTAACTAGGACTAAAATTAGACTGTGGGTGTGAGTGGAGAACCCAGCAGCGCCACTTCTTGTCTGCCTCGCCTTCCCTTGCTGTGCCTTTCATGAGCGCACGCGCGCACACACACACACACACACACACACACACACACACACACCCCAATGCACAGTGCCCAACATAGTCAGGAAGACTGGGATACTCATTCGAGTTCTCCATATTCAAACTGGTGAATTTTTTTTAATCTTTTGTTAGCATACAAAATAATAGATTTCATTATGACATTTTCATCATGTATATCATTGTACTTTGCTCCTATTCACCCTCATTACCTTCTCTTGTTCCCCCTTCCCTTCAGTTACCTTCCTTCCTGCAAATAGTCCCCTTCCACTTTCACACACACACACACACACACACACACACACACACACACACACAATAGATAGATAGATAGATAGATAGATAGATAGATAGATAGATAGATAGATAGGTAGGTAGGTAGATATGTGTAAATCTAGTGGAGAATCATTTGTAAAACATACACTCATTTTGGAAATGTGTAAATAAGAGAAAGTGCAACAGCGAGTAATAACAGTATTTTCCTTCTGTCATAAAACAATGGATGCCCTGAGGTTCTAAGAAGAGGTCACCTGGAGGCTGGCATTATTCTTTCACAACAGATGCCTCTCACTCTGAGGGCCTGGTATTACATCGGCTTCAGAAACCAAGTGTTGTGAAGAACGTAGTGTTCCTGAAAGGGCAACCCTGGCCTGCTGTGTCCACCGTCAGCACCTTGGTCTCTGTGGAAGCTGGTGACACTGTTGAGCCAAGCTTCCCTCTCTTGCCACACTCTGGGCCTAACCAGGCTTCACTGGCTTTAGAGGAGGGACTGTTGTGCCCATAGAGTGATAAATGAAAGCAGAATCCAAAGGGAGCCATTACTACCAATCCCACCACGGCAACAGTTGCTTAGAAGCCAGCTAGTTCTACTTAGAGTAAGGACGTTGACCATACTTGATGTACCAGCTGTGACACAGCAATGACAATCTGCAGGAGAAACAGCACAGGCCCACCGACAGGCAGTCTCCATCCTTACTTGCACATTTACTACGATACACTAGTCTCTCTGCTTGTTCATAACGCACACACTCATGATCAGCAAGACTGACTCAAGGAGAGGGGGACACAAGGAATACCACCATGGGGGCACACTGTGCTGAGTAGGGTCCAAAGGGGATGACAAAGGTCTTGGCCTGTGGGATTTACAGTGAACCTGGGAAACAGGACCCACACACATGTAAGTACTGAGGTGAAATTCCTCCTCTGCTTTCCTTGAACATGTAGATTCAGAAAGAGCTCTGTTACACACTCTCCAGCCTTCCTCTACTTCATCACATACATCATAACTGCAACTGACTCCTTAACTAATTATCTGGCTATTCACTGAAATCTGTCTCTAAAGACACTATAAATGCCATGAGCATAGGAGCCATGACAGGTGGGTTCACTGTTGTCTGCTCACACCAAGCACAGTGACTGGTATACAGACTGTGTCCTTTCATTGGCGACCTGCTGGATGTATAGACAAGGGGCTATAATGTTATAGTAGACCCACTAATTTAATAACAACAGGATGAGCTCTGAGGATCATGTAATAAACATTAAGTACCTCCAGTATGGCAGACATTATTCACAACAAAGCCTGCCCTCCAGAAGTCAGCCCTCTAGTGGGTAGAAAAGCTCCTAGCAATTCAACGTTAACAGAAGGTGGGAGATGTGTCAGGGCTAACCATAGGGAGACTGGACTTGAAGGATATCCTCGAGTTTCTGGACAGATATGACCAGGGAAGTTATTACAGACAAAGAGATTCTCTTGAACAAGGGACAAATATGTGTACCAGCCTGTGGGGAGTTCCTAATGATGAAGCTGGTGGGAAAGGGAGATAGGAGAGCTGTTTGGAGTTAAGACCCTAGAGGAGTTCAGTCAAGTCAACATGAACTAGTTTAATGATCAGTTTATTGTGCCACATAAAAAGTACGCTCAAAAGAGATTAACAGGAAGGGGTGATTCGGAAAGGCTAAGATGTAGCTTGTGAGTTTCACAGACAAGCTCCTCACCATTTATCTCACTGATTTGCCCTCCAGAGTCGGCCTCGTCATCGCCAATCACACAACTCTGCTGTCATCTGTGAGACTGGAACAGATAAGTGAGTTCTGTTGCAAACTCTTTGTATATTTACCGGTAAACTCAAGCAGTCTGGAAAATTATTTTACCCAAGTATCATTTGAGTTTCCCACCATGCTCATACCTAATGTGAGATTTCCCCCAACCTTTTGTTTTATGCCATGTGGAAAAACAAAAGCCCTCTCCAAGATTTGTGCAACTTTTCAAAAATCCCCATGGTCACCTGAGGTTCCAAACCCTTGTTTCAACAGGGACTACTTCTGTTCAGTACTAGATAGGCAACAATCTGAAAAAGCAACATTATTCTCAGTGTCCACCCAGAACCTGAAACACCACTCACTCAAGGCTTTCACAGGGTCCACCTTTAATCAACCAGTTTTTGAGGGAATTATGCAGGGTGAGGATAGTCAACTACCCTGAGGACACAGAGAATGTCCAGAGCAGAATGAGGACTCCAATTCCACATCTTACACCTTTTTCTACTTTTCTTAGACTTAGCTTAAAACTAAAGAGATCATTTCAATGCAGTTTTTTAGTGTAAGATTCAGCCGAGAGCATGTGTGAGGCCTTGGATTTAAGTCTCCAACATGGGGGGTGATGTGGGGGAGAGAAACAAGAACTATTAGTCTCTCTCAATGTCCAAATAGCAGGCCTTCTTCTTGAGTCCCAGAGCACTGAAAGACACAGCATGTGGCTGGTTTTTCTTTAGGTTATCTACTACCAAATGCACCCATGGAACAGTTATTTCCAACGACAAGTTTTAAAGTGCTTATGCCTAATCAAACTAAAATATGACAGTCTTAACTTTTTCCTGGGTGGCTTTCCTCTCTGAGGTTATTTTCTCCCTCAAGGACATTTTTGAGGGAAACACTTGCAGAAATGTTAATGGAAGGGGGAAATGTTTATTTCTAATCAGGACCCCTTAGCTCTATCCTAACAAAATACAATTTAAAAATCGGGGGAAAGGTCTGGAGTGGTGGTGTACACCTGTGTTCCCAGCAGTTAGGAGGCTAAGGCCAGAAGGTCACCATTTCAAGGCCAACCTGGACTATACACAGAGCAAGACTCTTGTCCCAAACCAAACCAGAGAATGACAGAAAAGGGGAAGACCGTGGCTGTGCTCTGCTCTCCAGCTGCATGGAATGTCCTGGAGAAATGCTGGAGAGAGAAGGACACCATCTCAGAGCAAGAGGGCATCCACCAGGCAGGCAGAAGGAGGCCTGGGCCTGGGCCATTTTCCTTCTTCTCTTGTTGCCAAGTTCTAAAGGGGAAGAAAGTAAAAAGGGCAGGGGAGAAAGAGGGAGAGAGAGTGTGTGCACATGGGGAGGACAAGGGAGGGCATCCTCTGCCTTCCTCAATGGCTTTCTTTCTTATGACTAAGGATAGGGGCTCTCGCTGAACCTAGAGCTCCCCATTTCCAGTTATGCTGTTGGCCAACAGGTCCCAGCAATCCTCCTGTCTCTGCCCTTTCCTAAAAGTGCCCTTATACCCACTCCCAGCTAAGGGTGAGACACCCTTGAAGTGTCTGAGCTCCAAGTTCCAGGTTTTCTGGCATCAGACAAGTCCCAAGGAGTGCAGGCCTGGCTCTCTTTGCTTCTCCAAGAGATAATCGCTGAGAACCAGTGTCCTCCAGAACCTACAAGAGAAAATGGCCTGTGGCTTGCTAGCTGGGAAAATAAAGATAAGGATTTAGATAGGGTATCTCTACATACCTGTCTAGATACGGTATCCCCCACTAACATTAAGGCAGAGGTCACTGTTCTTGGTTCTACATGATACTGAGTTCTCACAAGGCCTTGGAATTAGCAAGAAAATCATAAAATTATACTACATTGGGTCATGTTTGTACTAGAGTTAAGAGTATGAAGACATTTAAGAGCACACTACCCAACCAAAGACAAGTTCATATGTTTTATAAATTCTGTGGGTCTCCTTATCTCAATAGACTATGTGGGTGCTGAAGAGATGGCTCAGCTCAGCAGTTAAAAACACTGGTTGCTATCCCAGAAGTCCCAGGTTCAATTCCCAGCACCCATGTGGCCCTGACAACTCTCTGTGACTCCAGTCCCAGGAAATCTGGGACCCTCTTTTAGCCTTGAGGGCACTGCATGTGATACACAGACGCGCATGCAGGCAGAACTATACACATTTAAAAAACAAATAAGCAAAATAAAATGCAGGAGAAAAGATTATGCAGACCTTAAGGATAGAGGCTTAGGGGTTTTTTTGTTTGTTTGTTTTTGTTTTTTTGTTTTGTTTTGTTTTTTTGAGACAGGGTTTCTCTGTGTAGCTTTGGAGCCTTTCCTGGAACTCAGTCTGTAGCCCAGGCTGGCCTCGAACTCACAGAGATCTGCCTGGCTTTGCCTCCTGAGTGCTGGGATTAAAGGCATGGGCCACCACTGCCCAGCTGAGGCTTAGTTGTTTTTATTACTTAGCAGTCTGAACCTTCTAGCTGCCTACAGCTCCCTAGCTGCCTACAGCTCCCTCCCCCACAAGGCACTGGAGAAATATTGACTGACTTTTGCTCATGATCTCTGGCTTTTACTGTCTTGAAAAAAAGTATTTGTTAGTATCGTGTGTGTATGCACACAACTTGTGTGTGACGGTCAGAGGACAGCATTTTAAGATCAGTTCTCTTCTTCCGCCTTTACGTGAAATTGAACTCATGACAAGTGCCTTTACCAGCTGAGCCATCTTGCCAGCCTTTTTCTAGCGCCTACCCACCTCCCAACAAAGGTCTAATAACATTGTTTCTTTGATTTCTCTTTCTCCTCCAGCAACACCTGCACCCTTGACCCCCAACCCTGAGACTTCTGGAACCAGCCAGACCACAACCATGACTATGGTCAAGACGGCGGCCATGACCACAGCCAAGACCACAGCCATGACCACAGCCATGACCACAGCCAAGACCACAGCCATGACCACAGCCAAGACCACAGCCAGAAGCCTGGCCGTCAACGCCCTCGGCAGCCCCCTGGCAGTTGCCCTCCATATCCTGCTTGTTTTTCTCATCAGCAAACTCCTCTTCTAGAGGAGACGGAGGAAGCCAATCTTTGACCTACAGAACTTCCTCCCAAAGCTAACTCCAGGCCAGTGTTCGGCCATGTGAATGAAGATTTTTATGTCCTCGGCGTGCAACTCCACCACCTCGGACCACAGACACCTGACACGAACTAGTGCGTTTGAGTGACACAGACGTTTGCCAGGATCTTTCAGGGCACAAATTCTGCTTTTTGTAAATACTTAGGCCAGTCTAGTTGTAACCCGGAGTTCTGACTCTCAGTTTTACATGCTGACAGCCAATCTGAACTTCCGTTTATTGCCAAAGGATTCCCATGAGCCTCCTGGGTTGAGGGTGGGAGGGGGATCCTTCTTTCCTTTCAAGATGATTTCAGATTTCTGGCCAAATCTTCTCAGGTTACAAAGAACTTCTGTGACTTACATGACTGAAGGGAAAAAAGAGAAATGAGTGACAGTCTCGTGGCTCCTAGCAGTTCCCCTTTGTGCCCAGACCAGCAGGTTCTGAAGAGCAGAAGTATATGAAAACTATGTCTGGGGAGCCAATGACGGGACACATGATTTTTTTTTTCACTAAGTCAAATAAACGACACGTTGAACAAGAATAATAAATGTGTTAAATAGAAAGATAAGCTTTAAGTGAGTGATAAAATACAAAGTGTTACCCAAATTCGTCTCTAAAAATACCAATGAAATTGTGTGTGTGTGTGTGTGTGTGTGTGTGTGTGTGTGTGTGTTTTCAAGGTCATACAAGGTTAATTTAATCTCAATTTGGTCAACTGGTCACTTCTTACTTGATGGTAATTTCAACCAAGAAATAGGCAAAAAAAAAAAAATACTTGTAATATTTATAGTACAATGTGAAACAAAAATATTTCCAGCAGTAAGCCTGTAATAAGAAATAAAGTTTTCCTTTAATAATTGCTGTCTTATACATTCCAGGACCACCTACCCAGGGGTGGCACTGCCCGCATCAATCATTCATCAAGAAAATGTTCCACAGAGTTGTAAGCACACAGGCCAATCTGATGGAGGCATTTTTCTCAGTTTAAGTTCTCTCTTCCCAGATGACCCTGCCTGGGTCAGGTTGGCAGAAAACTAACCAACACACAAGATGAAGAGATTCCCTCATAACAGTATTACCGTCTGCGTGCCGATTCTGTTAGCTGCTTTCACAAACACCGCATGAGCAAGTGTCACAAAAATGTGCTAGCCTGAAAACTGCCTGGTGGTTCTGTACATTTTTGAAAGTAAGAAGACTGAGGGGTCAGAGAATTTCTGAAAGCAGCCCTGGTCACAGAGAAAAGCTGCACTCCCCAGTAACCCCGGCACGCAGCAGGCAGAGGCCAGAGGGACTCCTGGTAAATTCAGGGCCAGTCTGGTCTAGGAAGTTCAAGGACGGTCAGAAGGGAGGCAGGACAGGAGAGAGCGGTCACTGAGCTGGTGAAAGGCAGGACAGGGATACAGAACTGCTCCGCGTGCTTGGTTTCCTACTTAGTCACAAAGGTCAGCCGGGCGTTGGTGGCGCACGCCTTTAATCCCAGCACTCGGGAGGCAGAGCCAGGCGGATCTCTGTGAGTTCGAGGCCAGCCCGGGCTACCAAGTGAGCTCAAGGAAAGGCGCAAAGCTACACAGAGAAACCCTGTCTCGAAAAAACCCAAAAAAAAAAAAAAAAAAACAAAAAAACAAAGGTCTGAGGTCGGCCCTGCCCTTGAACTGAGGGTATGACCACAGTGCTGTTCCTAGGGGCCGTGACTACGGAGTCGACTGTAGCCGTGATCACGACACATCTTTGAATCTCCTGCAGTTCGTTGTTTTGTGAATGGAGACGGACATTCATGTCTTTCACCAGCTCTGGTAGTTTCCAACCCTTATCTCTGCTTTTTCAGCTTCCTCCTCTCCTCCATGAGTGCGTCTGCGTCCCACAGACCTCTCATTTTCTTCTTTTTTCTTCCTGCTCCTCAGACTAGATCGGTTCAACTGAGCTGTCCTCAAATTCACCACTTCTCCTGCCTCTTCAAGTCTGGGGCTGAACCTCGCAATTTTTATTTTACCCGATACACTTTTTAGCTCCAAAATTTCTATTTCGCTTCTTACTATAATTTCTCTCTGCCCACCAATATTCTCCATTCAGAAATAATTTCCCTGATTTTAGTTTTTTGTCACGGTTTCTTTTTCCACTTTCATGTAGTTAAATCTTTCACTTCAAGTCTTTGCTTCCTCGGCTCAATGGCTGGGCTTTCTTGGGAACAATGTCTGCCTTTCTTTTTCCTTTGAATTGACCGGACCTTTTGGTTCTTTTGTATCTTTTTTAATTTTTGTTGAAAACTGGGTATTCTAAGTACTACAGTGTGGCGGCCCTGCAGACCTGAT
The DNA here is from genome assembly GCA_902168405.1 of Peromyscus aztecus. Classification (NCBI taxonomy): domain Eukaryota; kingdom Metazoa; phylum Chordata; class Mammalia; order Rodentia; family Cricetidae; genus Peromyscus; species Peromyscus aztecus. The sequence goes on along the minus strand of CABHPQ010000660.1, from coordinate 12,083 downwards.
TCTCTGACAGGTACAACCAGCCTTTGCTATTGTTGACTTTATATCTGCAAACAGCATTCCTTATGTGGTCACTGGATGTCTGTCCTGATCTCTCAGCGGTTAACCAGGGGCCTTTCAGATTTTGTTAAATGACGAAGGTCGGCATCTTTGCCCTGGGTTTTTGTTTGTTCTGTTTTGTTTTGAGTAGATTGCGGAAGTCTAAACATTTTGACAGGTGTTGCCATCTTACTGTCACTCTGATGGAGAGACCACAACACTAGGAAGCTTTTATTCACTGGTTTTCTCTTACTGGTGACACCTGTTAACCTTCATGCTAAGCAGTGTACGTGAATCATCTCATTTAATCCTTACACTAGCTCTATGAAAGTGGGTCCTTTGACGGATGGAGACACACAGCTAAAGAGGAAAAGTAAAAGCTCAGGATGGAGGTTCAGCTCTATATTTCCAGCATTCCAGAGATGAAATCAAGAGGATTGCTATGAATTGGAGGCCAGTGTAGGCTACATGGAGCACCCTGGACTATAGTGCAAAACCGTGTCTCAAAACAAAACAAAACAAAAAAAGAAGAAGAAAGAATATATTGCCCAGTCAGCGAGCAAGTAGTGAAGCTGGCATTTAACCACTGTTCTGTCTCACTTCTGAGCCTGCTGCCCCTTCATCAGGACACTTGGGGAGTTCCTGAGTAGCTGCAAAGTCGATAGGGATTCCCCCAGAAAAACTGGCTCACCTGGTCATATGAGTGGGTGTGGGAGTCTCTCGCTGACACACATGCTGTGTTCTCTGGGAGTGCTTCTCCGGGTTCCACTGTTGGGCACCATCTCCAAAATAAACATCAGTGAATCCTGCCCCAGCACGCTAGGAGCAGTTTCGTATTTATCTTTGGCTGTTCAGCTTGTCCCTCGTCCCAGGTTCAGTGTGGAAGGTGTGACAAATGTTGACTTTGCTGCAAGCGGCCGTCCTGGCAAAATAGTTCTCTGAAGATTCCTAGACACAAAGAAATCGGGGTAGTGGGAGTCAGCCAGGCAGCGCAGAGGCAGCTGAGCAAGAAATGAGATTAGGAGGCCAGAGACCCAACAGGTCTGACCTTCAAATAAGTTAGAAGGTGAACAGTGGCAAGCTGTGGTGCCGTCTTCTGTCCTGTTTCCCGGTCTGTTAGATAATGCTCAACCCAGTGTCTCGGCTCCCTTCCAGGTCTCAACTTGGGTTTCTCTGTCATACCCAACACTAATTTTTTTTCAATTTCTTTTGTTTGTTTTTTCTATTTTTATTTTATTTTATGTGTATGAGTGTTTGTCTACACCAGTGTAATGCGCCATACACATGCCTGGGACCTACAGAGGTCAGAAGAAGGTGTCCGGTCCCCGGAACTGAAGTCATGGATGGTTGTGAACCACACAATGTGGGTGATGAGGACTGGACCCAGGATCCTCCGCAAGCATAACAAACGGTCTTAACCAAGGAGAGCTCTCTCTCCAGCTCCTCCATCCTAGTCTAGTCAGGGAAGATAAGTAGATGCTACCCTATGCCACATCTGCATGGTTAACACTGCTCGGAGCACTGCCGAGGACTGTGAAGCAGAACCAGACTGGGGTGGGGGGGGTGCTCCACAAGAGACATCCCCCGTGGACTCAGAAGGCAGAACTGAAGCAGCACAGGAGCGAGGCAACTGCCACGCCTGGTTGCTCCATAACGGAGTTTATACACAGCAAGTGCAGCAGGAAGCAGAGGAAGAGGCAAGAGCTTGTGCATGCGCGGTTTCAGGGAGCGTTGATCCTGGCCTATTCACAGTCTATCTTCTGAGCCTCATTCATTGGAAAGTGACACCCTGTAAATGCACACACAGCTAAGTGGACAGTTGTCGCTTGCTGCTCAACCTTGTTTTCCCACGTGTGCTTTGCTTACAGCTTCATGCTTCATAAAATCGATGTGTTTCAGTCATTACGAACAAAAGCATCTATCCACCTAAAGGATATGATTTCTTTCTGAGAAAGCAGGGGAAAAGGCAAATGTCTTCCAAACCCAATTACTCAAGATCTTCAAAAGCAGCCCCAAACCCAGTCAACAGACCAATTATTATACCAATAATTCAAAGCAGGTAGAAAACCTAGAATGGAGGATTATTGTTAATCCTTAGGTTTTTTTTCTCATCTAACTGAGGCTGGCAATGAGTTCCTGATACGATATGCTTGCCTTCCTCCTCCTTCATGGTGCTGAGATTCATTGCACCACCATATCAGGCTACTTTTAAAGTAAATGTTTTAAAATACTAGTAATTAAGTGAAAATTAATCTCCTCTTTCATAGGATGTTAAGTGGCTAAATGTAAACTCCTAAAGCCACATGCCTGGGTTCGGTCTCGTTTGGTTCTTACTAGCTGTGGGACCTTGTAGACGTGACTTAGTTTCTGTGTGACTTGGCCGTATCATAGGTTGCTGTGAAGGTGAAGGGAATTCATGCACAGAAAGCGCCTAAGACAGGGGCTGGCACCAAGTGTATACCACCCAAATATTGCTACTTAATGCCTAAAAAAGATATCCAAAGTGATACTGATGGACAAGAGGACCAAGCGTTACAAACAACATGAATGTGGACAAAATGGTGTCTAGATCAAGGGCCAACCTTATAAATGTGTCACTTTTCAAAGACTAGCTCATGCAGGGCTTTGTACCACCTTCCCTTCCTCCAGCCCCAGTCTCACCTCCGCCCTTCCCTCTTCTAAGGAGAATGTCCTCTAGCTATCTGCAGCAGCTTCTGGCCATCCTTCTCCAGAGAATTCAAAGAGTGAATAAGGGGGAGGATGAAGCTGTAATTAAAAGCTGAGCTGGGAAAGGGGGGCCAAGGGAGAAGAACAAAAGCAGTTTTGGGCTGAGCACTCTGGGGACACAGATCAGAGATTAGAGTCAGCTGAAGAAAAGCCCGAGGACTTCTCAGACACCACCTGGGTGACAGACCGGGTCTCCCTTAATGGCCTTCAAGAGGTGCAAATGAAAATTAAAGTCATTTGACTTCTGATTGCTGGACTGTATTTCCATGGATGGGACTCAGTAAAACTAGCACATATGCACTGCCCACACTGATTTTATGTGCATTATATCCACATAAATAGATATAATGAAACTACATATATCTCTTTATTTAAGTAGGAAATAAACTAATATATGCAAAATCTCCATATTCATCTCTGTTTACACATATGACTTATATAAAAATAACTGTGGGCAAAAGCTTGAGCCCAACAAACTCAAAAGGTCTTTTGAAAAAGTAAAACATTCACATAATACATATTTAAACAGCTTGGAAAGTTTTTAAATAGTCAGTTTAGCTATTGTATGTTGTTGGTAGTTTTGCTCTTTTGGGGGGCCCACCACCCAGCTCCCAAATGAATCACACACAGAGGCTTATTCTTAATTATGAATACCCAGCCTTAGCTTGGCTTGTTTCTTGCCAGCTTTCTTAACTTTAAATTATCCTGTCTACCTTTTGCTTCTGGGCTTTTCCCATTACTTCTATAAATCTTACTCTCATTCCTGCTGTGTAGCTGGGTGACTGGCTCCTGAAGTCCTCCTCCTTCTCTGGCTACTTTTTCTTCTCCCAGATTTCTCCTTCTATTTATTCTCTCTGCCTGCCAGCCCTGCCTGTCCTTTCTCCTGCCTTGCCATTAGCCGTTCAGCTCTTTATTAGACCATCAGGTATTTTAGACAGGCACAGTAACACAGCTTCACTCATGTTTTAAGCCAGAGACCCAAGCTCAAACTTGATTCTTCACTTATGGGGTGACCTTCAGCAAGGTTCTGAACTTGGCCAGGTGTGTGGCACACTATAAGTCTAGCAGCTGGCAGGTAGAGGCAGCAGGCTCAGGACTTCAAAGCTATCCACAGCTACAGGAGACCCTGTTTCAAAGGAAGAGATTCTTAATCTCCTTGAGCCTCGGATTCATCAGTAAACTGGAGCTGACTGCTCCCCTCAAGAGCTGAAGTGATGAACTCAGCCTGGCAAATGCTCAGTGGAGAGCACAATACTCATTTACAAGCCAGAAAGTGCAAATCCTAAAATGTACAGCTATGCAAACAGCACAGTCTCAAGTGGGAAGGAAATACCTTTATAATCCACAATGTGGTTTTCTTTCCTTTTTGTTTTTTTCTTCACATTTCATTTATTCTGTTCATTTATTTGTCTTAGATTTTTCATTGCTGTGAAGAGACACCATGACCACAGCAAGTTTTATAAATAAAACACTTAATTGAGGGGGGCTCGCTTACAGTTTCAGAGGTTCAGTCCATTATCATCACGACAGGGAGCATGGCAGCGTGCAGGCAGACATGGTGCTGGAGTAATAGCTGAGAGTTCTACATCTTATAAGTAACAGGAAGTCGACTGGCACACTGGGCGGTATCTTGATCACAGGAAACCTCAAAGCCCACCCCCACAGTGACACACTTCCTCCAACAAGGCCATACCCACTCCAACAAAGCCATACCTCCTAATAGTGCCACTTCCTATGAGATTATGGGGGCCAATCACATTCCAGGAAGTCAACTGACTATCACACTGAGGGAAGCTTGAGCAAAAGAGACTTTAATTAGGGTTTCTATAGCTGCGATGAAACACCATGACCAAAAAACAAGTTTGGGAGGAAAGAGTTTATTTGGCTTATGCTTCAGCATTGCTGTTCATGACTGAACAAAGTCAGGACAGGAACTCAAACAAGACAGAATCTCAGAGGCAGGAGATGATGCAGAGGCCATGGAGGACAGCTGCTTACTGACTTGCTTCTCATGGCTTGCTCAGCCCACCTTCTTAGAGAACCCAGGACCAGCAGCCCAGAGATGACATCACCCTCCACGGGCTGGGCTCCCCCGCATTGATCACTAAACAAGAAAATGCCTTACAGCTAGATCTCAAGGAGGCATTTCCTTAACTGAGGCTCCTTCCTCTGATGACTCTAGCTTGTGTCAAAACCACCCAGTACAGCAAGGTAGTAGGGAGTCTTTGGCAGGTGTATAGAGGTCAAAGGACGATTTGCAGTAGTCCATTCTTTCCTACAACCATATGGGTCCTACCATATGGGTCCTGGGTATCGAACTCAGGTCAGCAGGTTTGGTGACAGGTACCTTTACACCCTGAGCCATCTCAAGGGTTCCCTTTTCTTTCTTTTTCCATTTCTCATGTGTGTATTTGATGAGTATGTATGTGTAAGTATGTTTGTGTGTGTGGTCACATATGAGCACATATGCATGCCTGTGGAGGCCTGAGGTTGATGTCAGGAGTCATTCCTGATGCTTATTCACTGAGGTATTATCTGCTGAGGCAAGGCCTCACAATCAAACCCAAGCTCACGAATATGGCTAGTCCCCAGCTTGCTCTGGGGATAGAGCCTACTCACATGGGATCTGGAATCTGAAATCCAGTCCTCAAGCTGGTCTGGTAAGTATTCTAATGGGACACCCCACCTTAAACCCCACCCTTTTCTCATTTACACTATTTTATTTGGAAACGTTTGTAACAGTGCAGTGAAGTTAAGTTTCGGAGACAATGGATGTCAATAGTTGAGGCATCATTGGTTTACTATAAAAGGGAAGCATGGAAACTATTTACATGGTGAAATGTTCAGAACTTCAGGGGGATGGACAGCCTCATGTGACACCATTTCAGCAGTGATTTCAGTCCACATACTTTCCAAGAATGTCATCATCTCTAAATAAGAAGTGACCGTGTCGTCTAGAACTGCTTTGGCGCCTCCACGCTCTGGAAGAACTTTGTCTCCAGTTTTCACACTGCCTGGTTGGATCTGTCCACCCTTCCTCTCGGCACCTGATCCCACAGCTGATACTGTGCTTGCAATACTTTTCCTTGAGACGGTTCCGGAAGCATCACGCCACCTTTGGCTACAGTTTCATAACACTCCTTTCAAGCAACACTCGGTCAAAGAGTGCAAGAAACTTCCTGAAAGCTCAACCAGCTGTGACTTGTGCCTCTGTAGCTCGGACTTTACACTCGGGGCCCCTGTGAGGAGATCCTAAGCCCAACTCTTCTTCCTCCTTCACCTTCCTCCTCCTCTTCTTCGTCTTCCTCTTCTTCTTCTTCCTCCTCCTCTTTTAGAATGGAGTCTTAGGCTGAAAGGGTGGCTCAGTGGTTAACTGCACTGACTGCTCTTTCAGAAGGCAAGAATATGGCTCTCAGCACCCATATGGTGGCTCCCAAACATCTGTAACTCCAGTTCCAGGGAATCAGATGCCGTCTCCTGACCTCCACAGGCACCAGACACACATATGAATACACGCAGGCAAACACTCATACACATACAAATAAAGAAGGCTAGAGTTTCCAGTTTCTCACTAGTACTAGAAAATTACCGAGATTATGGTAACAAGTCAGGCCCTTCTTTGCTGAAGAAAAACACATTGTCTTCAATTCAGCAGTCCACAAGACAGCCCACTCTCTAGCCAAAAAGAGAGAGCTCATCCAAGGCTCAGCAAACCTCCAAGGACATTTGGAGAGCTTGCCATTACCACTACCAAAGCCTTTCCCCCGGATCTTGCTGTAAGAGGAACCCGGAGTCAGGGCTGCGAAGGTTGGTGTGGATGTGAGTGAGGAGAGGTGTGAGAGATGAGAGACTGAAACCTCCAGATCGTTGCTGTCTACGTTGGTAGTGAAGGACCAGACAAGATTTTACTCAGAATGGAAATGGAGAATGCCTAGGAAGGTAAAAAAATGAGCAGGACAAACAGGTTTGAGGGGGATCTTCAGGGCTGTTCTCTAAAGTACAAAAAATGTATCAAAGAATGTTATCTAATGCATGCTCCAAATGGTTCGGTGTCTCAAACATCTGCCAAGCCAGGGCCAGCCAGGTTTTCAGAGATGGCAGGTGTGTTCATTATTCAGTAAGTGAGTTTAGTTACGGCCCCGTGTCTGTGGGTTCCACAACCATGGATTCGACCAACTACCGATCAAAAATACCTTGGGGGAGGGGGTCACATCAGTTTTGAACATATACAGGCTCACCAAACAAAACAGTGTAAGAGCTACTCACCAAGGCTTTTGTCTTAGGGATTAGAAGCCCGCAGATGACTTAAAGTCTATGAGAGGATAGTCATAGGTTCTATGAAGTGCTGGGCCACACAGACTTTGAGAAGCAGAGTGGAGGTTGTAACACACATCTGAAAGTAAGAGAGTGTTTTCAGGGGGCAATACGGAGGAGGGAGAAAGATCTGAATCACTTAAGTGTGTGTGTGTGTGTGTGTGTGTATTTGGAGATAATGTACATGTGAGGGCAAGTGCCCATGGAGGCCAGAAGAGGAAGTGGATGCCCTGGAGCTGGAGTTGCAAGCAATTATAACCTCCTAACATAGGTGCTGGAGCTCAGACTCTAGTTCTCTGGAAGAGCAGTATGGGCTCTTACCCACAGGGTTATCTCCCCAGTCCCTAAATCACTCTTCTAGAAAGGTCCCCTCTTTTAAAATGAGCATGGAAGAGAACCAAGGAAAAACAGACTAAGAGGCAATGTCAGAATCTAGCAAAAAAGAATGGTGGCAGCTTTTGTTTTGTCTTATTTTTGAAACAGGGTCTCACTATATAGTTCTGACTGGCCTCGAACTTTCTATGTAAATGAGACTGGCCTCGAACTCTCAGAGAACTGCCTGCCATTCCTTCTGAGCACTAAGATTAAAAGCATGCATCACCATGCCTGGTATGGTGGCAGTTTTGGCTAGGATAGTGGCATCAGGAAAGGAGTAATAGACAATAAACACTATCTGTTTGGGAGGAAGAGCTAATAGGGCTGATAGGTTAGGTGTAGGAGGTGAGAAGGGATGGCATGTGGGGGAATCAAGGACAACACCCAGATTTCTGACCTGAAGAAAAGAATGGATGGTAGTGGCATTGGAAGACTGGCAGACAAGGGAAAATTAGAGCTCTGTGTTGTGTGGTGATATGTTGTGCACCCCAATAAAACTTATCTGGGGATCAGAGGACAGAGCCAGCCACTAGATTAGACACAGAGGCCAGATAGTGGTGGCACACACCCTTAATCCTATCACTCAGGAGACAGAGATCTGTCTGGATCTCTGTGAGTTCAAAGCCACACTGGGAACAGAGCCAGGCGGTGGTGGCACACACTTTTAATCCCAGCACTTGAGATCTCATGCCTTTGCTTGGGAAGCACACGTGCCTTTAAACCCAGGAAGTAAGATGGCAGGGCAGAAAAAGGTATATAAGGCATGAAGAAACAGGAACTCACTGTCTTGAGATTGAGGATTTCCTAGAGGTAAGAGCTTGTGGCTGGCTTGTTCTGCTTCTCTGATCTTTCAGCTTTCACCCCAATATTTGGTTCTGGGTTTTTATTATAAGACCTTTTAAGATTTGAGTTACCGGGCGGGAGAAATAGCTCAGAGGTTAAGAGCACTAGCTGTTCTTCCAGAGCTCCTGAGTTCAGTTGCCAGCAACCACGTGGTGGCTCAGAGCCATCTATAATGAGATCTGGTGCCCTCTCCTGGCGGATAGGGGTACATGCAGACAGAACACTGTATACATAATAAATAAATAAATCTTAAAAAAAAAAAAAAAAGATTCGTGTTACAGTGTTGGGATGTTAAGTTTGACACATCCGTGAGATATCCACCTCTAGTCTTGTGATCAGATAAAAATTGTAATAGGTTAAAAAAAAAAGATAACACCGTCTCATCTCTCCCACTTCTTCCAGTTGTTCTTACAATAATCATATTATTTAAGATACCGGGAGAAGGAAAAGGAGTTTGAAATGTTGGTTCATGCTTATTATCATACGGTGCTGGGAATTTCCAGGGAAAAATCAACGGACTGGATGAAGGTGAACTTGGCCATAAGAAAGGAGAACTTGCATCTCTAAGAACACAAGCCTGGGACGTCATCTCTTATCTGTGCATACGTGAGACATATAAAGGGAGCAGAAACCTGCCCCCACCACCGCTCCGACGGTTGTCCTGTGCGCCAGCCCCTTTGCATCTCTCTACGTACTAACAGGTCTCCCTGGAGCCCCATGGAGACTTGAACCCTGCTTGTCTGGAACATTTTCCAAAACTGCTGCCTCAGAATCTTGCTAGAAAGGGAAACTAACAGTGGTTCTTCTGTGTGAAAGGGAGGCTAGAAATACTTGTTATAACAACAGCAAACTGAGCACAGTCTGTTTCCAAAGTGCTTTCCATTCCAGGAGGAATTTAAAAGCTAAGAGTTTGAAAACTCAAGAGACTGTATACTGATGGCCACATGTACATCACTAGTCAAGACCCATCTGATCTTGTCTGTCTGTCTGTCTGTCTGTTTGTTTGTTTGTTCGTTTGGCTGTTTGAGACATGGTCTCTCTAAAGATCTGCCTGGCTTCACCTCTCAAGTACTGGGGTTAAAGGCACGTGCCACCATGTCCAACCCTGTCTGGCCATTTTCATAAATCATTGGTGGTTGCTACAAAACAATACAAATGATGGCTAAGCTTATTCATTATGCTCACAAGATACAGTAACAAGCCAGTAGCCTCAGCACTCAGGAGAAATGCCATGAGTTTGAGACCAGTCTGGGCTACACAGAAAGACCCCGTCTCAAAAGGTGGAGGAGGGTTGGGGAGGTGTGAAGAAATAGCTCAGTCCATAAGGCACTTGCCACACAAACATGAAGACCCAACCCAGAGCCCGCACAGAAAAGGGTCAGGTGTGGTGGAACACATTTGTAATTCCAGCACCAAGGAGGAAAAGGCAGGCAGATCCCTGGGGTTCACAGGCCTACCTACTTGGCAAGCCCCAGTCAGTGAGAGACCTTGTCTCAGAAACAACACTTGAGGTTGGCTTCTGGCTTCCACAGCACTTGAGTGTATACACACACACACACACACACACACACACACACACACACACACACACACACAATCCAAGATACAATGATTACTTTTTCTCAATTTCTCACCTTAGAGGGTTTGTTTGTTTGTTTGTTTGTTTTAATCACCCCCACTCCCACCCCAAGACAGGGTTTCTCTGTGTAGCTCTGACTGTCCTGGAACTTGCTTTGTAGACCAGCTAGCCTTGAACTCAGAGATCTATCTGCCTCTGCCCACCCAAGTGTTGAGATTAAAGGCATGTGCCACCATGCCCAAACTTAAAATAAAACAACTCTGTTTTTATTTCTGAGAACTGTGCTTTCAAGAATTTTCTATTTCTAAACCCCCACCATGATCCCCTCTATAAACAAACACTGCCCTGAGACTCCTAAAAAGGAAATGTGCTTTATTTACTCCCTGGTATCCAGAAAGTCAGAATCCACAGTCCCTGACTCCTTTTCCAACCTCATCCCTAGCTATCTCTGTGGGATACTTTGCACACTAGAAATCATGTGCAATTCCTTCCTCTTGAGTGTAGGTTAGACCAGGTGATCTGCAGCTAAAGAATAAAATATAGAAATAGGTGTGAGAGACACACAATGGTGACTCTGGGTTTGTTGATGGTCTCTGTTGTTCACTCTGAGGAAGCATGTTAGAAATGCTTCAAAAGAGGGAGAGCCTGGGGTCTAAGTTAACCACCCTGAGGAGCGGGGTTCAGCCATCCATTGCCCAAGTGAGTTGGGAAGAAGATCCTTCCTGGTCAGGCCTTGAGGCAGCCCTGAGATGCCTTGTAAGCAACCCTGAACCAGCGGTCCTAAGCTAAACCATCCCCAGCTTGCTGGTCCACCGAAACTGAGATAACAGCAGTGTGCTGTGTTGAGTCATGTGTACGCTATGTTACTTGTTACGAAACAGTAGATAACGATTATGCTAACCCAACAGGGTGGTTGTAAGGATGAAATAATACAAAGCACCTAGACCAGGTACAGTCACGTGCCTATACTCCCAACACTTGGGAGGTGGAGGCGAGAGGATCTGGAATTCAAGGTCATTCTTGACTACACAGGGAGGCCCTGTCACCCTTCTCAATTCTTATTTTTGAAACAAGGTCTTAAAACCAGCAATAAAACCATCTAGGAAAATACCCAACACCACAGAAGGCACAGCACGGTGTGGGTTCGATTCCCCTCCCCATCTGTATCCCCTGCCACCACCACAATTACAGACACCCGCTGCTCCATGGCCAGACGCCAACCATCGCTTTACAATGGGTTTTGCTTCCCTGTCACCTGATTATCTTTTAAAGATGTAATAATGTAACAAAAATCTTCAACAACTTCCTATTCCTGAGAGGGAAGACTAAGTCTGCGTTGGAAGCTCTGTAGGCGGCCCCGTCCTGTTTCTAAGCCTACATCCCACGATGATATCACACAGCAGCACTCTACTAAAATTACTCTCACTCTATCTCAAAAATCCCTCTCACATTCTCACTCTAGTCGCTCTGCTCACTGACGTTTACCCTTTAGGCATTCACTACCTCTCTTCTCCGGCATTTTAAACCACCACCCTGCTACCCACCCACATTAAGTACCACGGAGGACGATCCTTTTCCCTGACCTTTCCCAGACCTTGCCACCTTACAGTAAGCTTCTTTCTTTTCTAAATTAGTACCATTTACTCATTTGGCATTGAAAGGCATCAGACACAGGGGCCAGTGGGTAAAGGTACTTCTTAAACATTGCGGCCTGGGTTTTGATCCTACACGGTGGAAGAAGAGAACTGGTTCTTGTAGTTCCTCCACCTTTACATACACACCATGGCATGTGTGCCCCCCCCCCCCCGCAAAAAAAATAATGTAAAAATAATTACGTTTTTTATAAAAATTTTTTTCTTTTTTTGGTTTTTTGAGACATGGTTTCTCTGTGTAGTTTTGGTGCCTGTCCTGGAACTCCCTCTGTAGTCCAGGCTGGCCTCGAACTCACAGAGATCCGCCTGCCTCTGCTTCCCGAGTGCTGGGATTAAAGGTGTGCGCCACCACCGCCCGGCTTGTATTAAAAAATTTAATCATCATAATAAAAACAGAAGGAGCTGGAGAGATGGCTCAGTGGTTAAGAGCACTGGCTGTTCTTCTAGAATGGCCCCCATAGGCTCATATATTTGCATGTTTAGTCTCCAGTTGATAGATTAGTAGGTGTGGCCTTGTTGGAGGTGCTAAGCCCAGTCTCTGTCTTTCTCTGTTTCTG
>CABHPQ010000659.1:29887-45751 GCA_902168405.1 Peromyscus aztecus | reverse complement strand
GCTGTCCTGGAACTTGCTCTGTAGACCAGGGTGGCCTCAAACTCAGAGATCCGCCAACCTCTGACTCCTGAGTGCTGGGATTAAAGGCGTGTGCCACCACAGCCTGGTGTGAGAGAGAGTATTTTGTGTGTGAATGTGCTGTATACGCATGTGTGTGTGCATGTGCACATACCTATACATTCGGCAGAGGCACAAGAAGGGCATCTGCTTCTGCTTTACTCCTTTGAGAAAGGCTCTCTCATTGGAATGGAACTAGACTGCTGGCCAGCAAGCCCCAGGTGTCCCTGGTCCTGCTGCCCCAGCTCTAGAGTGACAGGTACATGGGCTGCATTTGCACAGGCTTTAGGAGTCTAACTCAGGCCCTGAGGCTTGCATACAAGTGTGCTTCTGCACTGTGCCATCTCTCCAGCCCCTTGCACATACTTTCAATGTCTTTATCATAGTATTCCTGTCAGTTGCCCATTGATAATGCAGAAGGGTTCAGACCAAATTTATCAAGCCATCCGGTCTGTGGCTGAGACAAAGGGAAGGGGACTCTCCTCTTTCTGGGGCACTGATCGAGTGTCAATCATTGTTAGGGCACCATTAAAATCATTTAAAATCACTATCAGTGTCGATGATAAGTTCTTACTATAATCACTCCTGATGTTCAGTTGCCCATGAAGAATCGAGGAAGTGGGGATTGGACAATTCTCCCTGCCCCCAGCTGTTGGAATCTCCTCTCCTGTCCTGGCTGCCTTGGCCAAAAACCACTCTGACGCCAACACCAGCTGTTGGGAACACCCAATGGATGCTTTGTGGAAGCTACACTGTGTGCCGAACACTTGCTCTGGCTTCTGGGGTGCAGTGCTGACTGGTCTGTTAGAAGCAGTGTAAGTGGGACTTTCTCTGTAATCACACTAATCCGAACCCAAGTCAGAGAACTCCTGCTGGGGGCCTGCTGTGACTGTTGCAAAAGGGACCGTGTCAGGACTGGTGTAGACGACACAAGCCTCCATGTGCACGAAAGATGGGCTGTGATTGACACAAACACCGCTCTTCTGGTTACTTAGGTCTATTTGAGAGAGCGGCCGCCGCGCTGAGTCACTGGGGCAGCCAGGTGTGGCTGACTCTCAGAGGCAGGGACTCTCAGGGAACTACAGGCCTTCCTGTGGGACAGGCAGAGCTCTGAGAGCTGCAGAAGAGAGGTGGTGGTGGCAGTGGCTGTGACATTGGTAAGAGTCCCAGCAGCTCTAAAGGCCAAGGGTCTAAAGACACCCTGGGTCTGGGAGCTGTATTCTTGGCCTCTGCCAAAGGCTGAGGAATCCTAACTTTGAGGCCAGGGCAAGAGTCCCAGCATCCGAGGCTTGCGTGAGAACCGTAACACCAGAGGGAGCCAGCTGCTACAGTTCCCCGGTTACATGATGCTCTATCACTTGCCACTTTCAAATACCTGTGGTTAGAAAAACTGCCAAAGACCGGCCCCATATTGCTCATCCACCCACATGTAATAGATACTCAGTCAATAGTGGTCCATATCATCTCTACCATGTGACTACCAGGACCACAGCCAGCTGATTGGGAACGCGACTGCTTTACTGAGACCACACACCTTCCCCCTTATCTGTCCACACGCCGTCTAGTCATTATATCCCCTTCACTTCTGGTTTTTTTTTTTCCCAGCATATATCTGTGGCCAAGTCTCTTCCTTCATTTATTTGTTTATTTCACAAGTAGGGCCAAACAGGCTGTTTTGAGGAGAGCTATAAGTAGTATTTGATACAGACAAAGAAATGTTGGATCTACCCCAGCATGGTCAGTCATATCCGCCTGCAACTTTCCCCACACCATAATTTTCTCCCTGGAGAAAGTGTGTGTAGGAACTTGGGTGTGAGGACAAGTCCCTGAGTTCAACACTGCATCAGCGTCTTCCATAGGAACCCATCTTTGGGCCAGCAACCTCTCAGGTTCTCGGAAGTGTGCGCATAGAGGGACCTATTGGCAACACAGCTTTTTCAGAGGTAACACTGGCCTTGACAGGGCACAGGTCATCTGGATATGGCCTTTCTTACTGGATAGCTATATGACCTTGGTAAAACAATTTTAGTCAACCCCGAGTCTGTCTTTACCCACCAAGTAATAGTGCTTAAGAACACTATTTACTGAACATTTATTCGTTGTAGGCACCACCCTGAGCATATTAACCGATTATTAACTTATAACAAACTTGTGAGTCTCATGATGCCTGTTTCTCAGGCCAGGAAAGTGGGGCATAGGTCTTTAAATGGCATCCTAATGTCAGAAAACTATGGGCAGCTGAGAACGGCTCAGTCTGGAGGGAGTCCAAACTCTGAACCAGTTACGTCATCTCCTGAGCATGTGCAGGAGTTAGATTAGATGGCCGTTAGTTGTCTGTCTCTAGTTCAACAGCTTAACTAGCATGAAATTTAGGTTGAGAAGAAAGTTTAAGAATAGGATGATAGAGATGGCTTAGTGGTTATGAGTACTTGCTGCTCTTACAGAGAACCCAGGCTTCGTTCCCAGTACCCACATGGTGGCTCACAACTATCCTTAACTCTATCTAGTTCCAGGGCGTTTGATGCCTTCTTCTGGTCTTACTGAGCATCAGGGATGCATGCAGTATATAGACATACACGCAGGCAAACACTCTTGCACATAAAATAAAAACAAGTCTTTAAAATAAAATAAGATGAAATAATAGTGAGATGATGGAATAACTGAGAGCCGTAATTGGAAAAGTAGTCAAAAAATGAATGACATCTATGCTTTCCTATCTTTGAGACTTAAAAGATTTAAATCCGGCCGGGCGGTGGTGGTGCACGCCTTTAATCCCAGCACTCGGGAGGCAGAGCCAGGCGGATCTCTGGGAGTTCGAGGCCAGGCTGGGCTACCAAGTGAGTTCCAGGAAAAGGCGCAAAGCTACACAGAGAAACCCTGTCTCGAAAAACCAAAACAAAACAAAATAAAACAAAAGATTTAAATCCACCTTACTGAGAAATAATTTGCACAGGATAAGGCCTGCCCGTGTAAGTGTTCTGAGTTTTGTACAAACGTATACCTTTGTGACTCTTGTTGCCATTACCCTGCAAGGCTTCCTGATGCTGGTCTCCAGTCAGTCAACCTCCACATCCTCACATCAGGACCACCTCCGTTCTGTCATCAGAGACAGAACACCGTGCAAATGGTTCGTACTCTTCCTCCTCCTCTCCATTCCTTTGTGAAGCTAGTGTTCCTGGGACTCCTCTGTCCACTTTACATTTACCTTTACCCCAGAATTCTTCCAAACAGACCCTTCTTCACAAATCCTACCCGCTTCTCAGGCATGGAATTTTCCATTTCCTTCTTTACTTCAAATTCTAACCTGGGTGGTATCTCAGTCTTTTATCCATAGTCATGTGAGTGAGAAATGTATTTTAGTTAGAATTTGTGTCTAGTCCAGTACCAATTCATTATTTGCTTACTAAGTCTTATTTCTTTAAAAAAAATTGAAAAATTATTATTGTTTTATTCTGTTGATGGGTAGTTTGCCTTCATGGATATTGGTACACCATGTACATGATTGCTGTTGGCAGAAGCCAGAAGCCAGTGGAGGATCCTCTGGGACTGGAGTTTGGAATGGCTGTAAGTCCCTATGTGGGTGCTAGGATTGAATCTGAGTCCTCTGGAAGAACAAGCAGCCGGTACTCTTAAATTGTTGAGCTGTCTCTACAGCCTACTAAGCCCCATTTATCTTTTAAAAATATAATAATTAGGCCGGGCAGTAGTGGCGAATGCCTTTAATCCCAGCACTTGGGAGGCAGAGCCAGGTGGCTCTCTGTGAGTTCGAGGCCAGCCTGGGCTACCAAGTGAGTTCCAGGAAAGGCGCAAAGCTATACAGGGAAACCCTGTCTCAAAAAACCAAAATAAATAAATAAATAAATAAATAAATAAATAAATAAATAAATAAATAGTTTTACGAGTATGGATGTTTTATTTGAATTCCTGTCTGTGTACCATGTGCAGAGGCAAGGAGAGGGCATTGAATCCCCTGCAACTGGAATTAGAGATACTTGTGAGCCACCATGTAGGTGTTGGGACTTGAACCCGGGTCCTCTGGAAGAGCAATGAGTGCTCTTAACCACTGAGCTATCTCTCCAGCCCTTAAGTTATCTCTTTAAGTATCTTTAGTAGTTCTTTTGGCAGGCTGACTTGTAAGCTTTATATTTGAGCACTTTCTATATTCTGCATAATACTTTGCCTTTAAGTCATGTAATGGGGAACACAGAGGTGAATAATCACTTTACACTTAATAACAATGAGAGAGAGTTTTTACATTGGTTATTCCCAGCACACACAAAACCATCTATTTTTTTTTAAAAAAATAGCACTGGGATTTGAAGCAAAACCTCATGACTGCTAGGTGAGTTCTCTTCCACTGAGTTATAGCTGGTGAGGATGTGGGGAAAAGGGGTTTATACAGTGCTGATGAGAATGTAAATTAAACTAGCCACTATGACTGCCAGTATAGAGTTTCCCCAGAAAGCCAAAAGTAAAACTACCATATGACCCTGGGTGGGGATCCAAAGAGTCCAGGTCAGCATGCCACAGATACCTGTGCATCCATGTTCATTGCAGGACTATTCACATAACCAGATCACTGAATCAGTCTATATGTCTGTCAACAGATGAATATATATATATATATATATGTATGTATACACACACACACACACACACACACACACACACACACACACACACATGAATATATACACAATGGAGCTTTAATCAGTCGTAAATGAGAATGAAATTGTATCATTAGCTGAAAATGGATAGAAACAATATGATCTGATTAAGCGAAATAAGCCAGACTTAGAAAGACAAATACCACATGTTTTGATGTTTTCTCTTACTTGTGGGTCCTAGGTTTTATACAGACACACAGATTTCATCTATAAGCAGAAGTGAGACCGTCTGGGAAAGAATGGGGCTCAGGAAAGGGGAGAAAGGGGAATTATGGGAGGGTGAATGTGGTCAAAGTACATGACATATTTGAATGAAAATGTCTTTATGAAGCTCCTCACTATGCACAATGAATATGCATCAATAAAAAGCAACTAAAATAAAAAGTGACTAAGTATTTCTTCCAGAGAAAGCATTCTTCTGTTTTCAGAAGGAATAAAATGATAATTCTACTGAAAAAGAAAATATAAGATTCTTCTTGCATTCATACATCAACACAATGTGTCACCTTTTTATTTTCTTTGTGGTGCGATGGGAGGAAAATGAATGAGTCAATCAGGGAGAGAAATGGAGACATTACAGGATCACAGTGCATTCACCTACTTCTGAGAAGGTCATCTGTATCCCCAAGAAGAGCAAATGCATACAAGTTCTGAGAATTCCACTTTCTTGTGGTGATATTTCCATCTTGTGGTCTTTGGGGGTATTTCCACCCAAGGACTCTAGAGTCAAGATGTATGTATGCATTGTGAATGTGAAATGGGAAGCACCTATCTGCATACATTCTAAGAGTCACTAGAGTTTAGCCAGACACAAGAGGCTAGAAATCCTCCACTCACAGGTAGGACTTTCCATCTGCTGAAGAAGCGTATGCTTGGCGGGGAGCCAGCAAGACTGAGGAAGAAAAATGAACAGAATGGACATCCCTGGGAGTCTGACTTGAAAAGATTTCCAGGAGAAAATGAATTTTGACGAAAAGGAAAAGTTCATGGTAGACAGAGCTTGGAAATAAAATGCGATGCTCCTTGGGGTGTACCTTTCATGGGACGTACGTCTTCCTTTTATGGGACACAGACACCAAGAGATGAAAGACAAAGATGCCGTGCTGACAGCCAATGAGAAACAAGATTTCTGCACCAAAAACTAATAAGCGACTGGAAGGGTGGTGCCGAGCAGGTGGCTTAGAAGCAAAGAGTTGAGAGATGGCTGGCTGCAAGCTGGTTCTTGGATTAGACTGTATATAGGTGGCAGACTTCTCCATAGCTCTTCCTAATGACAGGCACTACTTACTACTACATCTCCCGAGAGTGAGAGGTGGGACCAAGATCTTAGAGAGTCCAGAGGCTTCTGGGGCTCAATGGAGACTATGGTCATGACAGAAGACATGTTGGCTAATGCCAGGTGCCCTTCATCCTCTGCACTCAGGGTTCACTTTCTTTCAGTCCTCATCCACCCCTCCTTCTTAACCTTTTTGAACTTAAAGCTACCACAGAGGCTGCAAACAGGGACGCTGGGGGGTGAGGAACAAAGAGGTGGAGACGGAACCACCTGTGGCGGGAATACTGAGCAGCAAGAATAGCCAAAAATTTCCTTTTCCTCCCACCCCCCACTTTGTGCAGGTCAGTTTGGTTTGGGCTTTCTATTCCATTACTAGTAAGCTTGAATCATTGCCTTCAGCCATCTTACTTCCTTGCCTGGGAGAAGAGTCACTGGAGAGCCACGTTTCTCACTGGAAACTTCTTTTCCTTCAACCCTACCCTGCTCCTATAACATGTTCAAGAGCCAAGTCTTCCTTTCACGGAACATAGATGGGGAGAGATGAAAGACAATGATATTTACCACCCAGAGACTGTCTTTTAATTCATCTTAAATTCTGCAACTGAGCCGGGCAGTAGTGGCTGACACCTTTAATCCCAGCACTCAAGAGGCAGAGGCAGGCGGATCTCTGTGAGTTCGAGGCCAGCCTGCTCTACAGAGTGGGTTCCAGGACAGCCAGGGCTGCACAGTGAAACCCTATCTTGACAGACAAACAAACACAAATCTGCAATGGAAGCATGACTCCTGAAGCCTCCATGGTAGCTTAACTGTCTGCTTTGGACGTGGTTCAGTGTGAAGAAGGAGGTTTGGCTACTCCACAGAGATTAGGAACTTCGGGGTGGCAGTGATGTTTGAGTGAGATTTTCTCACTCAAGGAGGCTGGGAACCTGTGAGTCCTGGCTTGTTTTATGAGCACAGACAGTTACTTCTTAGAACCACACGAGAGTCACTACATCAACACACGTAGGCTACACGCTCTTTGTTTCTTGGTATCTTCCCTGAAAAGTAGTTGGGATCTGTATATAAATCTGTTCTACTTATCATTTTTGTCAACTGATTGATTATAAATAGATTAAGATATCACTATGATAAGGGTTGGGGAGATGACTCAGTCAGTAAAATGCTTGCCATGTTAAGTGCGAGGACTTGGGTTCAGCTTTCCAGCACTTACGTAGAAGGCCAGACGGGATGGCACAGCTCTGTAATCATAGCATTGGAGGGAAGGAGGAGACAGAGCTAAGAAGCTCATTGGTCATCAATGAGCTCCAGGGTTAGTGAGTGACCTTGTCTCAAAAAATTAGGCAGAAAGCTACTGAAGAAGACACCCAACAGTTGATCTCTGGCTTCTGCATGCACGTGACACGTGTGCTCACACCCACACAATAACATACACCACACACCCACACATATGAATGATTACTGTGATAACCACACATCTGTATACAGCTTGCAAGTTTACAATTTGCTGTCATAGCTCATCTCATCTTTAAAAGAAGCCTGGGTGGACAGTAGGTTGGACATGAGGGCCGTGTTACAGGGGAAGAAGCTGTCGCTTAGAGATTCCTGGCTTGCCTAACATCACAGCTTAGAAAGGGGCTGCTGATGCTGAATCATTTGATTCAAAGTCAGGGGACACCCCCTTCCATTCTCATGAAGCCTCTCTGATAAAATCTGGAACCGAGAAAAAAAAAAAAACATACAAAGAGCGTAAAACAGAGTCCAAATGAAAAACCAAAGTTCACATGCAGGACAGGAGCAGCCATGTAGGATATCATTCAGACCCGGTTGTTTCCTTCGGAAGCTCATGAGATGACAGACACTGGTGATATCACATCCATGTGTAATTCAAAACTTCAAGACAACTGAACGTTACCCTGTAAAACACCTGCAAGACCTTCACTTAAGTCCTGAGCTTTCTGTAGTTTGGGCTGCTTTCCCTTTGAAACATTTACCTTTTTAGGTTTGCCATGCCTTCCATACCTTTGTGTCCCAAGCTTGTGCTCAGCTGGCCAGCTGGCCAGTCCAGCACAGGCCAGTGAGGTAATAGCAAGTGTAGTGTCTGAGCACAGCACGACTTTCCTATTCGTTAGCGTATGGAATAGAACAGGTATTGAACAAATGCTGGTTATTCACAAGGGTAAATTCACAAGGCAGGTTATTCAAGCCACACTTAAATCAGTTCCCAGACACTTGAGAACCTTTAGGAGTGACGCTTTAGGTGTTCTGGGCATCGGATTAGTGATCGGTTGAGCTGTAGCTTTCTAGCAACAGCTCATCAAACATCGGTTTAGTAGAAGTCAGTTTCTCAGATGTTCGATAAGGTTTCATGAGTCAAAGCTCTACTTGGAGATCATTTGGATATTGCAGTTTTTTGTGATCACTCTGGTTGTACTCGCCCCTGTCTCTAGAGTCACCTGGGAGATGAAGGCATACCCCCGAGTGTGTCCATGAAGGTGCCTTTAGAGAGGATTAGCTGAGGAGCAGAGACTCATCCTGATGCTGGCACCATTCCACTGCCTGAGGGGGTGGCGGGGTGGGGGGGGGAGGAGGGAGAAGATGAGTGCTAGAAGGTCCTTGTCTTTGCTTCCTGGTTGGTCAGGAAGCGAACAGTTCTTTGATGCCACATACTGTAATGGCTATGGTGGGTGTCCTTCCCAAGAACATGGGACCAAATGTCCCATAAACTGAACCCGTGGAAACCATGAACTGGGACAAATTCTCCTTTAAGTTGGTGTCTCAGGTGCTTTGGGCCACAGTGGCACAAAAGGAAATAATTATACTTCTTTGCTGGGTCAGCCCGATTCTGCTTTATCACACAGAGAACTGCTAGCTACGTGAGAGACTTACCTGCCAGGCCTCAACCTTCTTGATGTCTGCACAGGACCCATTGGTGAAAAGCCCTCTTCCGGGTAAACAGGTATATATATCTTGCAGGGCATGGGCAATGGAGTAGACAGCTAAGTACACGTTGTAGGATATCCGTAAATGTTCGTAATCCATGTAAGGGGTCTCCACACTGCTGATGTTCTCGTCCCCTGTGCAGGGGGGTCGGAAGGCAGTGGAGCTATTGCTTAACCTGTTGCCACCTTCCTCATGACTTCTTATGAATGTGTCCACAGGTAAAGGTCCTTTAGCGCCTTCTTGCAGGTGGCAGTTAAATGTTTCTTCCCAAAACTCTTTGGCAAAACCATTGTGGACAGACTTCCTGGGATGGACTTTCTGCAGGAATTCTCGGAAGCCTGGGATCTGCCCGGCCTTCAGACCGAACCCGATGGTGCCCCCGACCACATGGAAGTATTCGGGCATAGCAATCAAGGAGGAGCTGGCCCAGGCCTCACTGGCCAGCCAGATCCTGCCTGTGATGTTGCGCCGCACAATCTCCTTGATGAGGGGCTCTAGGTCTGGGCCGCTGGAGAAAACGACGATGACCTTGGCTGTGGAGTTCTGGATCACTTCCACCACCTGCTGGATCTCTTCCTCGTCAGAGTATTGGGAGATAAGCTCGCTGAAGTCAATGCAGATGTCCCTCTCTTCTGCTTCCTCTCGGAACTTCTCAATACCTGGCCGGCCGTAGTCATCGTCAGCGGCAATGGTGCCCACCCAGTTCCAGCGGAAATACTCGATAATGTCCGCCATGGCGGTGGCCTGGTGTTCATCGTTGGGGATGGTGCGGAGGAAGGATTTGTACTGGTTCTTGTTGCTGAGGAGCCTGCTGGAGGAGGCGTAACTCACCTGGGGAAAGTCGAGAACGAAGAATGAGTGCGTAAATGAGGTTCTAGCTGAGTCTCAAGGCTTACCTTAATGTCTCTTATCAAAGGAGTTCAATGCGGGCAGGATGGACGTCTGAGAAACATCACATAGTTCCACCCCAACGTGAACCCCCAAGTACCTGTTAGTTCCCAGTGCATGATTCTTCATGATAATGCCTTCAAAACTGGGTCTAGCAATAGCCTTAACCCCTCCATAGTGAAATGTGCTGATCTCTTCAAGGAGTCTTGTGTCCCCCATCCCCATGCCTTCTAGCTTCCTCTGAAGCACCTCTTTGGTTACACTAGATCCATGTGTTCATTTTTTTTTTCAGACAGGGTTTCTCTGTGTAGTTTTAGTGCCTGCCCTGGATCTCGCTCTGTAGACCAGGCTGGCCTCGAACTCATAGACATCCGTCTGGCTCTGCCTCCCAAGTGCTGGGATTAAAGACTTGCGCTAGGACTGCGTGGCTTTGGGCCCAGGTTTTGATCTGAACATTACAGCTCCCCACACTGGCACTGTTGTGAATGCTTTGTACATAACCCTCCTCTGGGAGAATCAGCTTCCCTATGGTTATAAACTTGAGACTCTTCAGAGGACCCCCAAAGAGGTCCTTCCTCCTACTCGCTCATTTTCTCTCTTCTCATGTCCCAGTTATTTCCTGCATTCCTTTCCTACTTGTCCCCGCTCTTTAGATGAAATTAACACCAATTACGGGGAATTCTGAGAGCTCTTTAGCCTTTAGGCTCAGGTAAATCAATCAAGCTCAGGATGTAAACTCGGTTGCCCCGAACTTCAATAGCAATAACGCACATCACCAAATGTCATCAGAAAAACACCCTTTCCTCCGACTTCTCAGTGGTTCAACCACCATACAAAGCCCTTTGTTCAGTTGCAGGTGAGGACTAAACCTGCTTGCCTACTACCCTCTGATGTGAATCTCAAAAAAACGTCATAGAGGCTGAAAAGGAAGCCCGGAGCAGGCATGTTGTTGATAGGCCCCACTCTGCACTGTAGGCAGGTCTATGTTTGTTCGTGGGTGTCCATCAAGGAAAGAAATTCTGTCATGTTCAGAGATCACTGCTTGGAAAGAGCTCAGATACCATTAGGTAGGACAGAGCTCTGCAATGTTTTAGAAAAATATTGTGGTTGAGCCCGGTGGTGGTGGTGTTTAATCCCAGCACTCTGGGAGGCAGAGGCAGGTGAATGTCTGTGAGTTCGAGGCCAGCCTGGTCTATAGAGTGAGTTCCAGGACAGCCAGGACTGTTGCACAGAGAATCACTGTCTCAAAAAACAAAAAAAAAAAAAAAAAAAAACAAAAAAACCAAAAAAACAAAACAAAACAAAAACCAAAAAAAATCATGGCACAGAAGATTGTCAATGAAGAGCTGGCTAACCAAGAGTCGCTTCTCCCCAGGCCACACTCCATGCCTCAAAGCTGCAGAGGATCAACACCTCTGCTTGGGCCCCTAGTAACACCCTCGGTGCCATCACAGCTCACCCGCTAGGGAGTCCCAAGTTATTAGAGCGTTTCTTCTGATGAACAGGGCAGCTGTCCCCTTCACAGAGTCCTTCTGGGAAGTGAAGCAGCATTTGACAGGGTTTGTTCACTGCTTTCCTAAAGCACGCTCGAGCTTCCAGAAAACAAGCGGAAGAGACCCACAGGAACACTTTTCAGATACTTCTTACTAATTAGCTTTGTTTGGGCAATGTTTTAAAATAAACATTCCCACTAGGCTCCTTTTCATCGATTAAGAGTCTATATATGAAAAATGTCAAAGATACTGGCCTAGGAAAGACTCAACCAAATTTGCCAAAGGCAAGTATAGATAGCTTCTCTGGCAGGGTTTTGATCTTAGAAACTGTAATATGAAACTGACAACTTTGTAAATCCGAACAATCCCCTCCTGCTCCCGCAGAGTTTCAGGATCTAGGTCACTAGAGGGAATGATTTGTGTACATATTATTAGTTTTTGAGAGCCTCTTTGGAGCACAGCTACTTGTATACATAACCCCCCACCCCCAGCTGATTGGTCCTCCTCTATTCAGGGAGGGTCCCCCTTGATCATGTGAACAGCTTCGGGAAGAATGCATGTGGAGCGGAGAGGGAGGAAGGGGACATCTGCCTAGCCAGCTCGATCAGCCGAGTCGACCCTGATGATCGACGGGGTGACAGATGTCCTAGCCAGATCACCATCACACCCACATTATTAATTTTTGAAAGCTTTGTAGATCTAAAAAACTGGCTTCGGAGTCAGGGTTTTGCAAGGACAAAATTTACCATCTCTAATATCTGCTCATCATTGGCCATTTCTTTATTTTCTTTTGAAAAAAAAAATGGAACAAAAATATTCGCAAAGGGATACAAATTAAAACCCAAACTATCTCTCATGGATATATTCTCTTAATGTATTTAATATAATTTTGACCACCTATAAAGTCAAATAAATGTCACTCAGTGTCCTTCAAAGAAAAGGCCTTAAAAACACATCCAACTTTTCTTGACAGGGGGAAAACTATGTGGATAATTCAGAAACCTGTTCTGACCAGTTTCTCCCAGCTGGTCTTTTTTGTTACAGCCTCTTGGTGGCATGACTGAGGTAAGTAACAGGGCCGGGCCCGTGGCCCTACCCACAGAGCACCGCTTCCTTGCTCTGCAATGCCACTCACTGAGGAAGCATCAAAGTTCCAGATAAGCTGTATCCTAGCCTCTTTAACCATGATGTCTGTAGGATACACCCAGGCAGAGGGATTTTTTTTTTTAAAGCTCCCTGAGTGATTCTAACGTGAAGCCACAGCAAAGAACTCCTGATGAAGATGAACACGATAATTTGACTGATAATCACTATAGGTTTTGTTGTTGTTGTTTTGAGACAGAGTGTCACTCTGTAGGTAGCGCTGGAACTCACTACGTAGGGTGGGCTGGTCTCAAACTCCCAATGTGTGCATCACCACCCTCAGCCCATTGCAATCCTCTTATCCCTTCCATCATTCATATTCTCGTCTTTCATTCTAGCCATGCAGAAATGAAGCTCTACCCTTCACATTCTTTTTTTTTCTTTTTCTTTTCTTTCTTTCTTTCTTTTTTAATCTGTTACCATTTCCATCTTCTACCACTTGGCTATGGGATAACAACTTATGATCCTAGTGCATTTAAAATAATGCTGCACATATTTAAACATGCCCAACATGTCTGGTGGGGACTGGGTCAAAGCATTTTGGTACAAAAATGACAAAGACAGTGCTTTCTTATGGGGAATATCTTTACTTCCTGAAAGTAAGGGTTCCGTCCACAATGACAAGAACGCCTGTGTTGTTACATGTCTGCAAAAGGATTCAGGCTGTCAGCAAAGAAGCAGACCCTTTTGCAAGAAGAGAAATGGGAATTTATTCATCTGAATTTAATATTGAATTTCAAATATTAAACACTGGAAAAAATCCAAGTCTGATCTTTAATTTTCAATTGAATGCTCTACCACAACCAAGCTGATGCTCTTTTCTTATCCATGGACATTTAGGCTTCTTGCAGTCCTCACTACAATAATGTGATGTAATAGATCTATAGTTATTAATTCCAAGAAAGGTTGGCTTGATGGGCCATAGCGCTAAAGGGGAAAATCAGGTAATAAAATGGCATTTAGAGCTGGCTGTTGTTTGGTATGGTAGAGGAGGAATACAACTTTGAATCAATGCTTATAAAATACTTGCTTTGGTGAATGATTGGTATTTGAAAAGGCGCCTACCTCCCGCCCAGGCTGAGTTCCTGCAGGAAGGAGACTGTTTGTTCATATACACTCTGTAAATATTTGTTGGGGGAATTAGAGTATGCTCCATTTCAGAATGTGCGGGACAGTCATTACACTTCTGTTCTATGGGGAATCATGCTTTATTTCCCTCTGAGCTAAAGCTGACGACAGGGAAGAAGAAATGTTGAGGGAACAGAATTAGGGGCCGATATTTTTGGTTTGAACGGTGAGACTCACATCATAGGACCTTACTCTTTTTGGTAAAAATAAAATGTCAGTTACTAAAGGAGTGACCTGGGAAATAACAGAAAAAAAAAAAGATCAAGTTGTGTACATGCAAGTTATGTTTAAAAGAGTCCTGAAGGGGCAGAGAAAGTCTCAGGGACTTCTGGCGCTCATGTTACACTGCTGTGACTGCCTTTGTGCCCGGGGAAAGCCAGAGAGGACATTGCTAGCACATGACTCTCCAAACCTGCTTCTCCTCCTCTCTGCCTCTGGTGCCCATCTAACAAGATGCCAGTTGGGACTGGAAGGATGGTTCAGTGGTTAAATGGTTGAACTGTTCTTTGAGAGAACCTTAGTTTGATTCCCAGCACCCACACTGGGTGGCTCACAACCACCTGAAACTCCAGTTCCAGGAGATCTGACACCTCTGGTCTCTGAAGGCACTGGCACGCATGCACGTACCTTCACACTTGCGCGTACCTTCACACACACGCACACACTTGTGCGCATGCACACATACACACTTAAAAATAATAAAAAATACGTTTTAGAAAGGAAGGCATCAGTACCTGGGGGATGTAGAAGAGCCCCAGCAGGTTGGCTACTGCCGTGGAGACACCCGAGCCGGTTGCTCCCACCACCGCAATCGTCGAAGGGATGTGTTCTGAGCAGTTGCAGAACTCATCCAGGTTCAAAGAGTCGATTTTGTTCTGGGCAACAAAGCTCAGGGTGGCCTCCAAGGCCTTGGAGACGGTGTTGCAGGTGTCGAATATCCTGTAGCCCAGCGTCATGTTGGGAAGAAGGGCGGGGCTGCTGTTTATCTCCTCTATGGCAAATATCATGGCCTGTAACCATCGAAATCCACGGAAGTTATACCTGGAAGGAAGACACGGAAGTAGGGGGAGACCCTGGTCAGCTCTTAGCGCAAGGGCCGCCTGGGCTGTGCTTGAATTACCCTGCAGTTCAAGAGCCTCTGTGTAAAAACAGAAGACGACATTTTCCAATAAGGCTGGCTTTAAAGGTGTCACGAGATAGGCAAATTTCCTAGCAAGTGTGTCCCTTTGAATTAGGGGACAATAACAGAAAGGACTATTTTGACACAAAGGGCTATTTTGATACTTAATTGAATAATTTTTAGCTGCAGTCTCTAGCATAAAATTGGCAGTAGCTGGCTGAAGGATTTCAGTGAAGGGAAGCCATGGCTGGGTGTGATGGTGCAGGCCTGTGTGAGTGGCAGCTCTTGGCAGGTTGGAGCAGAAAGGTCGTGAGTTTGAGGCCAGCCCTGAGCTACATAGCAAGTCTTTGCCTTAAAAAAAAAAAAAAAAAAAAAGTCAGCCGTGGATTTCTTCATGTGCTTCCTTCAGTCACTGGATGAGGGTTCTATGATGACAGTTAGGGTATTCGGATGCCTGTGGTGGGATACTTTGTGTGGCCTTGGTGCAGGGGGGAGGGGCTTGGACCTGCCTCATCTGAGTGTGCCTGGCTCTGCTGACTCCCCATGGGAGGCCTTGCCTTGGAGGGAGTAGGAGGGGGGGATAGGTTGGGGGGGGATGCTGGGGGGCAGGAGGAGGGAGGACAGGGGAATCTGTGGTTGGTGTGTAGGGTGAATAGAAAATCTCTTAATAAAAAAAAAAAGAAAAAAGAAGAAAAGAAAAGTCACCAGGGGACTGTAACTAGATAAGGATATTAGTATGTGGGAGCCTAAAAACAACCTCAGGTTTGCAGACTTGTCACAGATTTAGACTGTGACATTCCTGGAGGCTAAAGTAGGAAACAGAATCAACCCTTTATAGATAAATAAGTATTTGAAGACCACATACATATCGGGTATGAGATGCCTTAAGAACCGAATGTTTGCCGGGCAGAGGTAACACAACGTCTTTAATCCCAGCACTTGGGAGGCAGAGACAGGCGGATCTCTGTGAGTTTGAGGCCAGTCTGGTCTACAAAGCGAGTTCTAGGACAGGCAGGATAGTTATACGGAGGAACCCTGTCTTGAAAACCAAACAAAACCAACGAATTGTATGCTTTGGGCTAATTTATAATTCCTGTTTAAAAAAATGATCATTACTGCTTTTTAAAGAAAATTATTTTAAATAAAAATCAA
>CABHPQ010000659.1:15465-29787 GCA_902168405.1 Peromyscus aztecus | reverse complement strand
ACGAAGGACCGTCTTAGATCGGAAGACGGTCCTTCGTGGGCAGAGACAGGCGGATCTCTGTGAGTTTGAGGCCAGTCTGGTCTACAGAGTGAGAGTCAGGACAGCCAGGATAGTTACACAGAGAAACCCTGTCTTTCAAACAAAACAAAACCAAAGAATTGTATGCTTTGGGCTAATTTATAATTCCTGTTTAAAAAAATGATCATTACTGCTTTTTAAAGAAAATTATTTTAAATAAAAATCAAATAAGTCAACAAAGAAATGGTGCCAGTTTTCCTTCTCCCAGGCTTGGGGGGGTGAAGGATGAATAAATGTGGTGCCTCAGTGAATGGGGGTCCAGCGGAAAAACCGTCACATGGGGCAGGTCCTCCTCTGTGTTGTGGGCCCACGACTCAGACTCAGCGACAGGAGGAGAGACCTGACTCACTGTATTCCACCAGATGGTCAGATGGTCATGGTTCCAGAGTTCTTGGTCTAACCCCAAATGTGAAATTTGCCTGACCACTTCATGTTTCTTTCATTATTTAATTACTTTTTTCACACTTGTAAGATTATTAGGAGATACTAAATTATTTTTAAAATGTAACTAAGTGTTGGTTTTTATTTTTTATTTTTTGATAAAACCACTGCTATACTGATTTCGCTGTCTTTAATACATTTCCAGGGCAAGCTCCTTGTTTGTTTTGACGTCTGTTCCATAAGAAACAACTCAGACAGTGTTTGTCCACGTGAGGCATATGAAAGATGCAGTCAATATTAATACAATTTTGCACTTATTTTTTCCCGTATTTATGAGAAAAAAAATGTGAAAACGTCACTGGCTGCCCTGACGGCATGAACAGAAATCCAGTTTTGTTGGGATAATATCGATCTTTCACTTCATTTTCCAGGAAGCTCAAGGTGAACGCTGGTCCCTTCTCAAGTTGCAGAGGGAAAGCGCTGCTCTCTGAGGAGCTGAGTCACATGTGATGTGAGCTCATGGCCTCTGAGGTGTCTCCCAGCTAATGAGGTGACACTGTGGCAATCACATCCTCCTACGGAGCTGTGGCTGGATGCCACATTCTAAAGGGTCACAGTCAAGGAGAGAGCAACAGCTGGCGGACAGAGTAGTGAGAGCCTAAAAGAAATCACGTGTAAGAGGAGCTGACGGGAAAACGGAGACTATGGGCTTGGAGAAGAAAAGATTTAGGGGGACATATTAGCTGCCTTCAGATGTTTTGAGAGGCCTCAAGATAACTAAGCAATCTGTGACGTCCCGTCTATACTAGGTACATTCTCTGTGCGTGACAGGGTCAAAGGTGGGTAGCGTGGGCAAGAGGATAGAGGAAGGAGGCTCTGCTTTTTAATGAGAAAGACCTTTTAACAGAAAAAGTTTCAAAATGCTGTGGGCTGTATTTGGAAAGTGCTTGCTTGAGTCTTAGTGGCTACACTGTTTCTCTTAACTAAATTCCTGTATCAAAGGTGAACAACAGAAAAAGGGGAAGCGACCGATACTTACAGATCACTGGAGCCATCTGGGTCCAAGGGAAACTTACTATGAAAGTTTACAAGAGCGAAAAAGGACTTCCTTCTCTACAGTTTTAATCACTCAACTGATGAATGGATGCATTCATTCATTTTGCAGTGTTGAGGATAGAATTCAAGTGCATCGTAGAAAAGGCTGTGCCACTAGGTGAAATTCCCAGCCCTTGTTATCTTTTTTTTTTATTTGTCTGTGTTTTTGAACCAGAGTCCTGCTACTGAGCTAGGGTCTTGCTACTGAGCCAGGGTCTTGCTACTGAGCCAGGGTCCTGCTATGTAACCAGAACTCTCAATCCTCCAGCTTCACTGCTGGAATTGCAGTATGTACCACCCTGCTCAGCTCCTTCTTAGTCTTGCATTGAGCAACATGCTGCCAGATGCTGTCACTAGGTGGTTAATGATGCTCTCTAGCTACCAAATGACTGGCCCTAGGGAGGCCTGGTGTTTTCTATTGGATACCCTTGGCATTTTATTTTTTTTGGAAAAAGACTTCTTTACGGAAAGAAAAGGGAGGAGTCCATATGCCTCAGCATGATAACCCTTTAACAAGACACTGCAGCTTTTCAAAGAGAGAAAAGGTTTTTAAATGTTCCTTTGGGTCCGGGGCAGCTTTTCTCCGTCCACCCAGAGATGGACAGACCCCCCAATGCAGCCTGCCTTACCTAATGCACTCCACAGACTCTGGTCTTGACTTCAGATCTTGATCTTTGGCTGCTACTCCAAAATGGATAGGAAAGAGACCCCCAAGGATAATGTCCCCCTTCTTTTGGGCTCGCTGGTCGGGCCCATAGGCAGAGGAGTGCCAGGCGAGAGCCAAGAGGGCCAAACAGCAGCCATAAGATGCCATGGCTCTGCCTTCTCCCTAGGGGGACAGTCAAAGGTGCTAGTGGTCTGGGGGCACGAGAACTCCCCCCCTCGGTGCAGTTCACGCCTTCTGGTGGGGACACATGTCTACAGAGTGGTTAATGACGGAATAGAAGGGATTGCGTTTGCTTCTTCATTTCTGCCTCCTCCACTGCAGAAGTGTAGGGTGGTTGGTCCTCTAGTCCTGAGAAGTGACATCCTGTAGAGACTGCCCCAGATGCTTTCTAAACATAAAAAGAGAGAGAGAGAGAGACAAAATGGCTTCAGATAAACCTACATCCCATCTTAGTACCATGACAGAGGTAGCTCAGAATTTCCGTGGCTTAGAATCACAGTTTTACTGAACTGTGTGTGAGACACAGAAAATTTCAGTCGCCCACATTGCAGAAGGACAGTATCCAGTTCTGAGAGGCCACCCATAAACGTGGCCTGCTCTGCAGCCGCTGACTGTAAGTCACTCATCCTTCTGCATGAAGGATGCATGGAAATGTCCCCAAAGTAGCAGCTCCTTCAGTTCAAAATACCAATGATACTTTATTCCCTGTATGCTCCTATAGAAAACACAGAACAAGTCACATTTAAGTTTAAATCTGACTTCAGATCAAGCAAAAATGTCAGAAAAGATCATTCATTCCTCATTTCTTTTGATAGCCTCGCCCCTTTTAGTTAAGATCTCTGTTCCCAGTTTGTAATGTAACAGTTTACAAGGCTTTGAAGAACAGTTCATATCAAACACAGCCTCTTACACGATGGGTTGTAACTTAGGGGATCATGTAATTGAATGTGGGAGAACCTGGAAATTTTGACAAGGGCCAGCAAGACGGCTCAGTGAGTACAAGTGCTTGTTACACAAGATGACGACCTGAGGATCTGAGTTCAATTCCTGAAAGTGGAGAATAATGGACTCTTAAATGTTGTCCTTTGATCTTAACATGTGCAGTGGCAAACATACCCTCCCTCTAACCCCTGAATTCAATTTTAAAAGGAAAACAATAGTAATGAAAAATTAAAAAAAATTAAAAAAAATCTTGGCAATAGTAAAGATTTTATGAAGAAATATTGGCCAGAAATTAATTCCAGATCAAATGCATGATGGATCTGAGATGCTTCTGGTAGCACCTGCCCATGCTGTGTCATGTGACTTCACCACAGCCTTGGTTCTGAACACACAAGTACTTTGGTGCTAGCATGCCATCACACCAGGTGACAACCTAATGCTTCTGGAAAGGCCTCCTCTTAAGGCGATTGTATGTATGAGCTGCAGTGTCTTGTTAAACATCCCAAGTTTTCTGCTCTTGAACATAGGGGTTTAGTAGAGGAAAACAGACATATTTAATATGTCTTTATTGCCATTCCTTGGCTTGTATCAATTGTTGTATCTTCAGATTTTATTGTGTCTTGAATGTCTTAAAAACAAACAAACAAACAAACAAACATTCAACAGATTTTGGTGTGGGGTTGGGGCAAATTTTCAACAATTTCTGAAATGGTCCTAAACAGACTTCCGCCATTTTGTACCACTTATTTATATGAAGTGGCATGCTCAGCACTGATGATTATAAATCAAGTATCAATGAACTCTGAAGAACATTGAAGATGAGGCATCGTTTTTAGCTGAGATTTAATTTTTTATGTAAAAATAAACAAGCACATCCATCTTATTAGTATCCAAATTTCTGTTGTCTTTAATACATGTTAAAATTATATGCATACTAAATGTATTATAGTATTTTTTTAAATACAGGATCTCTCTATAAGCCTGGCTGGCCTGGAGCTCTCTATGTAGACCAGGCTGGCCTCAAACTCACAGAGACCCCCCTGCCTCTGCCTCCCGAGAGGTAGGATCAAAGGTATGCAATACCATGCCTGGCTCTCTGTTAGTCTTAATTGCCAACTTGACATAGCCTAGAGTTATTTGAGAAGAGTCTTGATTTAGAAATTGCCCATATAAGATCCCCTGTGGGCATATCCACGTGGGATTGTCTTGATTATTAATTAGTGCAGGAGGGCCCCGCCCACTGAGAATGGTACCCTTCATAGGTAGGTGGTCCTGGGCTGTAGAGGAATGTTGGCTAATTATGACCTTGTCAGGGAGCCTGTAAGCAGCACTCCTTCATGTTTCTGCTCCAGGTTCCTGGCTTGAGGTCCTGCCTTGACCTCCCTCAGTGATGAACTTTGATCTTCAAGTGTAAGATGAAATAAACCCTTTCTTCCTCTAAGTTGCTTTTTTGTTTGTTTTTGTTTTTGTTTTTGTTTTTTCAAGACAGGGTTTCTCTGTGTAGTTTTGGTGCCTGTCCTGGAACTCGCTCTGTAGATCAGGCTGGCCTCGAACTCACAGAGATCCTCTTGCATCTGCCTCAAGTGCTGGGATTAAAGGTGTGAGGTTGTTTGTTTGTTTGTTTGTTTCACAGTAACAGGATGAAACTAGAACATTAAATAACTGCTTTAGATACTTTTATTTCTGATTTAATATCAGTAAAGATTTTATTTGTGTGGCTATTTTATATGTCCATATAAAGCCGTATCTTTTTTTTTTTTTTTAGGAAAAAGGGGGGGACACATGAAAGGCATGAGAAGCCCTGTGGTAAAGAATTCAGGTTCATTGTAGATCAGTCACAGATTCTGAGGAAGCCTTTCTGCTGTAGCCTGATCAGCCTGCTGAGAACCCTGTGCTGTGCCCATCCCAGCAGATCCCTCCTGTGGGGGTCAAATACCGGCTGCTTTTTGATGTTGGCTCAATATATCAATGTAGTCTTTTCTCAAGTTCAGGACCAAGGACTGTATTGTCAACTGGACATCTTCATCAGGATGTCCCTCCCAAGCTGCTTCATCCTAGCATGCTCTAAACTCCCCTCCTCCCAAAATTGCTTGTTTTATATTACAGAAAATGATTTCCTACCCACCAAGAAACAAGCCGAGGACTCATCCTTGTTTCCTGGCCCTCCCATGATCACCTTTCACACAGGACCACCTTGGAGCCTTCTTCCTAAATCCCCCCAGAATCCACCTAATTCTCCCATCTTCTCCCAAATTGGAAACTCACCAAATTTCCAAGGGCATCTAAAGTCAATTTTTTTTTTTACCTGAATTTATACATTTTTTTCCCCTAACTTGCCTTCCCAGTGTGAGGAAATTTTTAGTGTTTAGTTTTTGAAACAGGTCTTGTTAGAACTCCCTATGTAGCCCAGGCTGTCCTCAAACTTGAGATTCTCCTGCCTCAGCCTCAAGGCATCTGTGCCTGTCCCACCATCCTTGGGTTCCAGCCTCAGCCTTGTCCCTTTGCAGTGCATCTTTGCAAGCCTTACTCGGCTGTGTGGAGTGGGTTCTTCACCCCCGATTCTGCTTCCCTTGCTCTGCTGCATGGAGGTGGATGTGACAGCTGAGGTCCCCCTGGGACCCGGAACCACACTCTAGGGAATGCTGGCTCTGCAGATTAAGACTCTCATGGGGCAGAACGTCACCACTGGACTGACCCCTCATGTGGCAGAGAAACACATTTCTGACTTGCTGAAGGCACCGTTTTTCTGCATTTTCCCCCCTAACTAATTATTCCTAACAGTACCCATCTTGGTCACAAACTCATTTGTTCTCTTTACACTAAGTTTATTCCATTTAAATCACATCAGTCCTGTTTGCCTTCCTCCAAAACAGCATCACACACAAAGCCAATGCTAATATTTGTTTTTGTTTTTTCTAACTGGCAGACACATATTGGAAGCAGCTGCTTCCATGGTTTCGCAGGTCCTCGCCATCAGGAGGATGTCAGGAAGGGTGTCTCGGGACAGACAGGTGATTTCTCATTGAGTTCCTTACCCAAGAGATGTGGGAGGGAGATGAGAGCATACTGGGCTATGGGGTTTCTAGGTGGTGATTATTCACTCAAGGAACATTTTTTTTTGGACTCTCCTTGTGTTAGACGCCACGGTCTATAAGACACTAGAGAAAGAAATGTGAAATTCTTGCCTTCAAGGTACTCATGTTTTAAAAGGAGACAGAAAATGATTATAATCACAACAGTGCGATTATTATAATGAATTAAGAACTAAGGCCAGAGCCAGCACAGACCGAGTGATGGTTTCTGGTGATAGCTTTGGGAATGAATTGAGTCATAGTTTTGAATGACACCCAGCATGTTGGGGCAGGGCCTGTCTCTTTCTCATTGTTGTAGTCTACCACAAAGTACCACCAAGTACCACATCTGAGACTTAGTGGATGATACACAAATATTTGCTGAAGTGTGGCCGGTACAGACCAGGTGTGGCTGGTCAGGCAGCTTGAACACAGAATAGGGAAAGCAGCCACCCCACATGACTTAAGGACTCTTGGGGGCAGGACTTCTTCATGACCTCAGTTGTGTCTACAGCATTGAACAGTGGACCTGAAACTGAATGGGTACTTAAAAAGATATCTGTTGAACTTGCCTTTGTGTGAAAAAAAAAAACAAACAAAAAAAAACAGGAGGTCCTTGGCTCATCTAAGGTCCACAGTCCAGATCAAGTGACTGAGGATAAAGACAGGCTTGTCACCGACATTTCCACTTTCAGTTTTCACCAAAGTAAAGCAAACCCTCTCTTACCTCCCTTTGGCTTCAACATTTCTGGAAGCCGGGTAGTTAATTCTCCAGCCAAATGACTCTGTCCACCAGAGAAAACCCAGGCACAGATCTTCTGAATGCAAAACATCTCCATACAGTTAAGGCAAGGCATGCTCAAAAACTAGAATTTCTCAATTTTGGGGTTTTAGAAATAGAATTTCTAGATCGTCTATGAAAGAATATGGAGGAAAAAATGTTTACAAAGCCGAACTGATTTCCAATGGATGTCACCTATCTTTCGAGGCTGAGCACCCGGATTTCTCCCTGGTTATTGTAATCTTTGTTCTCTGTCCCAAGGACTGTGGAGCACAACCGGTGAGGTTTGGACTACCATCGTGCGAAGGATAAAGGATGCATTAGTGAGGATGAACAGGGAAAAATAACTCCGAGAGTTCAAATAACGATCAGCAAACTTGTGTACCTGGCTCTGGTTACAGCTTTCCTAACTCTTGCTGAGGACCATCCATGCTAAGGGCTTCTATGTACACTTGTTGCCTAAGAATTAGGAAGGGACATCCTATCTGCCATCATCAATGTGACCATCCCCCATCAGCTATGACTGTCCCCAGTCCTAGGTCAGTCTTCATTTCTTCTGTCTCAAGGCCGGACATCTTTTGGTTTACAGTGGGGTCTCTTTCAGCGCTGGAGGGAGCACAAACTGCCAGGTCACACTCTGCCGCCTCCAGCTGGCCAGCTGCACAAGTTTTGATCCCCCCTCCCACCCCACCTCTGTGCCCAATCTCCCTGACGACAGGTGTGACTTTTGGAGAGGCCATGCCTCATTTAGCCCTGGTAATGGCTTAATTGAGTTGGAAAAATGCAAGGGCAGGAGTGTGATTAGAAACCAGCTGAGCTGGGTTCCTGTTAGTCACTGGAAAACACTACAGGAAGGGAGGGAGACGAATGAACAGTTGGGAGGAGCAGCCTAGGATATGGAGCGCTGGAGAGAGAGAAACCAGATGAAGCAGATGAAGGAGAGGAGCGGGGTGAGGGTGCTGAAATTCATCGACTCTGCCTTTGGAGAGTCCTGACAGGCAGTCCTGGCTCTGTCTGCAAGGTGGAGGCTGCATGTATGACTGTTGAGCGCACATCCACATGCCGCGTGCCCGAAACACAAGTGCTGTAGGAAAAGCTCATGATGCTCTCAAGAAAACAGAATATATATATATATATATATATATATTTCAATGGAAGCTGTGAGGTGTGTAAGTTCAAGGCTAAAACATGACCAGGACTCTCTGCTCCTGAATTTTAAGAGCAGAAAATATTATGGGGGTTTCTGGCATGGACTCTGCAGATGGCCAGTCCCTGGATAGAACTGGGTGAGTTACTGAAACATTTCTTAAAAATGCCAGTTTGAGTCTTAGAAGGTTAAGCTTCTTTCAGTTACAGCATCGAATCTACTCACTATGAGATCGCCTTTCATTTTAATTGGACTGGAGGTATACCACTGGATTAAGCATAATCCTAGGTTGGTAATCCCTGCCTCCCATTTGTATTTCTTTGTTATTTTTTATGATGATTCTACTGCCCTGGACAAAGAGTTCTCCTGTTTCTTCCCCACTAGGAGGCCACGAATCATGAACCATAGAGTCACCACATCGTGTTTCCCTTCCATCCTATGCCATAGAAACATATTTAAAAAACCCTTTAAAAATTCTAAGAAGAGTTTATTACACCAAGAGTGATTAGACCGTGCTGATGGAATTCTGAACTTCGATTGTTTCTTGTGAAATTAAGAGAAATAAACATGTATTACTTTCTGTGGGCTGCCGGGGCTTGGTTTTCTTTGCTGGCCCTATTGTGTTTGTTAGGGTTTCTATTGCTGTGAAGAGACACCATGACCATAGCAATTCTTACAATGGAAAGCATTCAGCTGGAGTGGCTGGCTGACAGCGTCAGAGATTGAGTCCATTATCATCATGGTGGGGAGCATGGAGACGTGCTGACAGACAAGGTATGGAGATGGAGCTGAGAGTTCTACATCTCAATCTTCAGGGCAGCAGAAAGAGACAGTCTACCACACTGGGCTTAACTTGAGCATAGGGGACCTTAAAACCTGACACACTTCCTCCAACAAGGCCACACCTACTCCAACAAGGCCACACCTCCTAATAGTGCCACTCCCTAGGGGCCAAGCTCAAACCCCTGAGTCCATGGGAACATACCTATTCAAACCACTACATCCCCCTCCTTTGCCCCCATAGGCTTGTAGCCATAACATAAAGCAAAATGCATTCAGTCCAACTTCAAAAGTCCCCATAGTCTCTCATGGTCTCAACACTGTTTTAAAGCCCAAAGTTCAAAGTCTCTGCTGAGAGTCATGCAGTCTCTTAACTGTAATCCCCTATAAAATCAAAATCAAAAACCAGATCACATACTTCCATATAACGGCACAGGATATACATTACCATTCCAAAATGCAGGAAAGGGAGCACAGGGAAGAAACACTAGACCAAGGCAAGACTGAAAACCAGCGAGGCAAACTCCAAATTCTGCACCTTTAATTCCTTTTTAGAAATTAGAAGCTCAGCTGGGTGGGGTCTTGCCCCAAGGTTACCAGTTCCTTTATGCCATTTTTTTTTTGTTTGTTTTTTTCGAGACAGGGTTTCTCTGTGTAGCTTTGCGCCTTTCCTGGAACTCACTTGGTAGCCCAGGCTGGCCTCGAACTCACAGAAATCCACCTGCCTCTGCCTCCCGAGTGCTGGGATTAAAGGCGTGCGCCACCACCGCCTGGCCCATGTTTTCTTAATCTGTACGTCCTGTATTTTTCCTTGCTCAGCTTGCTCCTTTTCATTATAAATCTTCATAGGAGTGACCACTAGTAACCACACGACAGAGTCAATACTAGGCTGTTTCGAGATTTCCTCTGCCAGTGGAACTGATCCAAAACTCTTCACTTTAGCCTCAGGCAGACTCTTTGGACAAGGGCAAAAAGCAGCCACATTCTTCACCAAAGTATCACAAGAACGATCTCTAGGCTACACACTAAAAGTCTTCTCTGAAACCTCTTGAGTCAGGCTCCACAGTTCAAATCACCCTTAGTACCACTGTCTTCCGTGTTCCTACTGGGATAACTCATTAAGCACCACTTAAAGCATTCAACTGCTTTCCTAATCCAAACTCCTGAAGTCCACATTCCTCCAAACAAAAACATGGTCAGGCCTATCATAGCAATACCACACTTCTGGTACTAATTTCTGTCTTAGTTAGGGTTTCTAGTGCTGTGAAGAGACACCACGACCATGGCAGCTCTTATGAAGGAAAACATTTAATTGGGGGCTGGCTTACAGTTCAGAGGTTTAGTCTATTATCATCATGGCAGGAAGCAAGGCAATGTGTGGACAGACATGGTGCTGGAGAAGGAGCTGAGCGTTCTATATCTTGATCGGCAGGCAGCAGAAAGAGACTGTGTACCACACTGGGTAGAGCTTGCGTATTTGAGACCTCAAAGCCCGCCCCACAGTGACACAGTTCCTCCAACAAGGTTCCATCTACTCCAACAAGGCCACACCTCCTAATAGTGCCACTCCCTATGGGTCAAGCATTCAAACACAGGAGGGGGCCATACCTATCCAAACCACCACACCCATGCTCCACCAGCCTATATTACTTTCAAAACCAGAAATGATGTACTGTAAAATGTTACTAAGAGAATGCTTATGGGGCTAGAGAGATGGCTCAGCAATTAAGAGCACTCTTCCAGAGGACCTGAGTTTGGTTCCCAGCACCCATGGTAAGTGACTCATGACTACCTGTAACTCTAGCTCCAATGGATCCAGCACCTTCTCTGGCCTCTGCAGGTACCTGCATGCACATTCTTGCCCATGCACATACATACACACACATCAAAAATGACTGAACAAATGAACACAAATATTCAACATGAAAGCCGACGGGTTTTTGCCTAGTTATATGGCACAGCCTTCAGATGTAGTTTTGGTAATCTATGCTTGTGGATATCGCCTCACATCTCCATTTCATTTTGCCTTATTGCCTATATTTCTCCTTTTATCTTTCACTCTCCCTTGAAATAAACTTTTATTTGAAATAGGACAGACATCAGACATGGGCACAACCATAAGTGGATTTGAAAACATCTGTGGAGCTGGCTTCAGGCTAAGAGCTAGAACCAGAATCTCAGAGTCTGGCCCATGTCTCCCCAGTCACGATGCTCCCCCGGGGGACTAGGACTGACCTCCACCACCAGACTGGCTTCTCCAGCTTTGACCTTCATGTGGATGGAACTGTGTATTCCACCCCCTCGGCCGCGCACACCCACTCAGCAAGCTCTCCAACAGGAAGCTTTCCCCTCAGTTTTAGGTTTCCTTCTTCTGTGTCTGGCTTCTTTGGCTTACTATGTTAGCGAGACTCAACCATGTGGGAATGTGGAACCTGTTTGCTTTTCTTCTCCATTGCGTAACCCAGCCCCGTGTCTGTCAGCAGTGAGGTATGGTCTCAGGCTAAGAGGTTCTGAAAGTCACAGTGTGCTTACACAGACAGACCCAGATGGTTTAGGTTTGTCACTCACTGTGTTCTCTTTTTAAAACAGTTTCCTTCCTACTTTATTTTATGTGTATGGGTGTTTTGCCTGCATGTATATCTGCATGTGTGTCTGGTGCCCTCAGAGGCCAGATGAGGATGTCAGGTCTCCTGGAGCAGGCCTTACAGACAGCTGTGAGCTTTCATGTGGGTGTTGGGAATCAAACCCAGGCCTCCTGGAAATGCAGCCGCTGTTCTTAGCAGCTGAGCCATCTCTCCAGCCCTCCCCACTTTCCCAGCCATTATTTTAAATGATAGTTTTGAATTTTGAGACTGAGTTTCACTACATAATTCTCTCTGTAGCCTAGGCTGCCCTCGAATTCAGAAATCTGCCTGCCTCTGCCTCCTGGATGCGGGATTGAGGCGCCACCTGGCTCTACACTTTATTTTTTAAAAGTTAGCTTACAAAACAACAGGCTTGCATATGGATTTCCAGGCGTTTCCTGGTGGTTGGTCTCACCTCCCTGACCCCTTTTCGTGCTACACTTTTGGCCCCTCCTTCTTGTTCTATGTCTCCTTCCTTCCCCTTCGTGAGAGCCTCTCTGATCCCCACTGTTGGGGGCCCCTTTACCTCCTCCGGTTAGAGGTTTAGAGGTTCAAGGTTCGGCTCTGCAGAAGCCGTTTGTCTTTCTGAGCCTGGGTTACCTCGCTTCCTGGAATAACTTCTAACTCCACCCACTTTCCTCCGGATTTCATTTTTATTTATCTGCCTTCTTTTTATATTGTTATATTGTTTATATATTTATACACTGTTTACCTGTGTCCCTCAAAGTCCTTGAGCATTTTTATTATTTTAAACTTTGTAAAAGGATACCATACTGTGTATAATCTTCTGATTCTTTGTTTCACTTCAGAAAATTCACTATATGTTTCCACTGCAAGCATGGTTTTGCCTGCAATATATTTCACTATGTGACTAGAGCACAGGGTACTCATTTGTGTTTCCTCTAAAGGGCATTTGAGATCTTTCAATCGTCACTTCCACCTAAGACCTCTAAGAAAATGTAAGGCATTTGACATATGTAAATGTCACTAACTTTGTGCAGAATTTTAAGGCCTTAAGTCACATATTCCCATATGGGGAAACAGGATCAAAGTCTATTTTATATGTGTATGAAATTATGAAAGAATATATAAAACATTGCTTGAAAAGTTATATAAAAATCGCATCTCTTTTAAAATTAAGGCTGTTTCTTTGGCTTGGTTATCACTGTAGTGAAAAAACAAAAACAAACAAACAAACAAAAACTCCAGAGACAAAATGCTCATTTTATAGAATCAAATCAGTTCCCTTGTCCCAGGCCCAAAAACTCAAGGGCCTTTATTTTCAGAAACTTCAAGTTATTTCATATTTTTTTCTGGAGGTTTCTATTAATATCCTGTAGACCCTCTCTACCTTCTTTCCGCCATCTTTTAGGGCATGTTAACAATCATGAGTGGCAGATCTCAGGGCATGCATGTGCCTGTTCTCTATGATGTCACAGAGTGACAGATTGCGGCCCACATCCCGACCCCTACCTGTGAGTTTGTATGCCTTCTTGGGAAGTCCTTTTGGAATCTATGTTGGTGTTTTAATCTCCAAATATACCACACTGCAACTGGTAAAACTGAGTCTGATTTTATTTTTGAGGAACCATGTCTCTTGGTTAAATTCGTTTTGAATATTGTTCCTAGTTTTGGAACATCTCTCCCTGTCAGGAAAGAGTCATAGACTTATTAGCTGGCCTCTCCAGATTTTCTCAGGAGTACCTAGAACCACCCTTCAAAACAAACAAACCAAATGGAGAAACCAAATCCTGGAGTACATCAGTGGCCTCCATGACTAGTCTCCATTAGTGACGACACTGAGGTGGTCCTGAAGGAGGGAAGTCCCAACTGTGCCTTCCCTAGATAAAGCTGACTTAAAAGCAAATGGAAAAGCATTTTCCTCCCAGCGCTAGGAATTTACCTAGGGCGTTAGCCATGTTGGGAAGCACTCTGCTGCTGAGGCATGGCCCCAGCTTAAAGGACATCCACTTTCAGAAAGCTAATGTTAAAGAGCTGTGGTCACCAGATTGGGTGCAGGACAGTGAATTTTAGCATGCAGTTCTTAGAGCAGCAAGTATGGAAACTGGTTAGAATTGTGGGTCCCGGTCCTGAGCATCCACTGAACTGGGAGGCCCCGAGCTTTAAGAAGCCCTCTGCAAGTAACTGATGCACGTTCATGTCTGAGAATCTCAGCTAAATTATCTCTTATCCATCCGCCCGTGGTCATACTCTAAGAGCCGCCTGAATCCAAGAACAATTTCTTTGTTATTTTGTTTTAAATGAATCTTTTCCTTCCAGCACTGTAATTTCCCAGTGTACTCTGCAAAGCAAAAACTGCACCTTGGAGACGATAGATTTTCCTGCTGGTGTCAATCCACTTTTCAGTTTCCCCCAAATCTCTGTCGCGTGACCAGCTGCTCAACCCTGTGAAACTGCATTCTAGGAAGCCACTCAGAAAAGCATCGGTGCCTCAGCCTTCTGAATTTCTGTGAGCTAAGGAAACACAGCCACTGCCCACAGGAGGCAACTTCCACTCCCCCACCCCCCTCCCCACTGCAGCCACAGCCGAAGGGAAGCTGCCACCGAAGGGAAGGGACTTACCTGTGAGGCTGTCACCCTCCTCCACCCTTTCCCAGAAGTCTCATGAGGTCTACTTGTAACTTGAATCTCATTATTAAATCCCTTTCTCAGTTATGGAAAATGACTACATCTTCTTTTTTTTTTTTTTCTCACAGTTTATCCATTGGTCCCAAATAGGACGGCCTGAGACTCTT
>CABHPQ010000659.1:0-15365 GCA_902168405.1 Peromyscus aztecus | reverse complement strand
GCTTCCTGCCCCGTCTGGCCTCCCAGGAGTCCTTCTTAGGGCCCTATCAGGGTTGCCTTCTAGCACTCTGCATTCTGTGCTTACCCGTGTGTGCTCTGTCTCTCTGCCTTGCCTGCTCCTGGCCTCTGTGAGGCACAGAGGTCACCGCTCGCCAGCATCAGTGCAGATGACCAGCCTCCCAGAGTCACAAGGTGGCCCTGCTGCTCAGAGGCCTTGTTGGGAGCTGTTGCATTGGATTCCACTCCCCTTTGAAATAAGATTGGATTTTCCCCTTCTCGATTCCCTCCATCCCTGTTTTTCTTTCGTCTTCCAGAAGTTTCCAAACTGATTTTGAGGTCTTCTCCTAAACTCTCTGTAAGTTGTCTAAAAGTCAAACCCAAAGGTCGGCATGCCCTTTCCTAGTTTGGGGTTACTTTGTGCGGATTTCATCGGACCGGGACTCAATACAGCTCATGGGTGACTTGTTGGTGTAAACAACATTGTCCGTTAAAACACAAGCATGCTGCTGGCTTCCTTTCATAACATCTATGATTGTTTTTGTGTTGCAAGGTAGAGTGGAGTAGCTTATGGCAAAGGCTGACTGGCCCACCAAGTCTAAAATGTTTACAAGTTGCCTCATTGCAGAAGAGTCTGCCGAGGCCTGCAGGAAGCTGGGCACAAAACCTACTTTTGTCACATGCCAGACAACCGAGCTCTGACAATTAATGACCTGGAGACAGCTGCACTTTGTGCAGTGTAGGAGTCCATTTTACCAGGAGTCTCAATAGGAGGGATGAGTTTGATGGTCTGGCCATGGTTAGGGACAAAGGTCAGCTCTTTCTGCTGGTTGTCATCTGACTCCAGGCACCTGGGACCTGGGTTTGTTTACTATTTGTTGACAAGAACAGAACAGAGTAGGAGCCTGAGCTGGGACACACACCTCCCCCATCACTGGAAAGCCTTCGGGCTAGAGAAGGGGAAATCAAGCTGCGGATCTGACTCACCTGCCCCTTGGAGATTGCCCAGAGGGCCAGTTCTATGTATACGGGTTGCCTTCCAGTAAATGACCTAAAGGGATAGTTTGCTTGATGGAGTTTTTGGCTGGTAAGCAGAAATGCCACTTCTCAAGCAGCCCAGGCATGACCTAGATCGGGGTGGGGTCGGGGTAGTAGGCACACAAGAGATAAGCTGTGTCTACAGAGAGGAGAGAGAAGCCGCACACTCTTGGTTTTAAATC
This sequence comes from Peromyscus aztecus, assembly GCA_902168405.1. Classification (NCBI taxonomy): domain Eukaryota; kingdom Metazoa; phylum Chordata; class Mammalia; order Rodentia; family Cricetidae; genus Peromyscus; species Peromyscus aztecus. Next base: position 14,149 of record CABHPQ010000659.1, on the reverse strand, counting down.
TGCTCTCAGAAAACCTCCCGCTGAAGTTGCTTTCCTGTGTTTCTCTTCCTCATTTTCTTCTTAGTAACACCCTGAGACACAAAGTAGGGTCCTCGTGGTGAGACTAGGGGAGAGCGATCAGAGAGGACAGGCTGGAGTGAATGTCCTTTAAATAGAGGCTGCCGGGGCAGGTGGAAACAGGCTGAGGCAAGAGGTGGGACATGAAGGGACGCACAGCTTGGTACAGCCAGCCCCATGCCGGCACACTTCCAGCCATGCACTGTACCACTGGTGAGCTTGGATCAATTAGGTTTCTTACTAATGGCAGAAGAGGACAGCTGTGTGGCAGTTCATGAAGAAGGTGCTAGAAAGGGCTTGCAGGGGAGTCCAACTCCCTGACATGGTGATATGTTGTTGTTATCTACAAATACACTCATAGATATTCTGGGATGCATATGACTTATGGGCTGCAGGTTGAACATCCTGATCGAGGACTGGAGCTTGTGTTGGGTGATTTGTGGGAGGGTTTACAGAAGCTGGCCTTTGCATGCTGTCAGAAGCAGCTGTCAATCAATCTTAATCTGTCAATCAATCTTAATAGCTCTTGTCTTGAAGGAAGGAAGGCTAGTTAGTGTGAGGCTGGGGCTGGAATTGTAAAGAAGCAGCTGCCGCACACGGGAAACCAGGCTAGAAAAATCATGAGTCGTTTCTATTGATTGAATGATGCTAATGTTGCTGTGTGCACTCAGACACGTTTTCAGAGTGACTCGCTCTGTCTTTATCTCAGTCACAGGGTGGCCTTGCTTGACACTCTGTTCTATGAGGTCCTGGGTGTTCAACAGGAGAGTACTGAGGCCTCACCAACAGGCTGCAGGAAGTTGCCAAACTGTCCTTTTTGGCACTGACTGCTTCACTTTCTCTGAAGTCACAGAAATCACAGGATCGTGAAAATCATTGAGTTCAAACCCTCCAGGTTCAAGGAAATGGAAGCTCAGAGATGTTCCCTGACTTGCCAATGTCACACAGCCAGCAAATAGCACCACTGGTGACCCTGAGCACTCACCAGCAGGGGCCTGGCTACCATGGGCACTTATTTCCTGTCTCTCTTTACTCCAGTCCACACGGCCCTTAGTCTTTAGTATCCCATTAGCTCCAATTCTTCATGGGCCTTCTCACCAGCTTTTTTTTTTTTTAATAGTAGTGAGATAACTTTATTCAGAAGAAAGCAATAGAAAAGATCAGAATAGAGCACAAGCGAACAGCGGGCCTCATGAGTGAAGACACACGGACAAGGGCCTAGTCACGGTTCTGTCTGTTGTTTGGAATGCTCTCTCAGTCCTCTGACCCATATCTTCCACTGACAGGTTCCTCTCCACCCTTCAGGAAGGGCTCACAATCCACTTCTTCACGAAGCCCTTCCCGACTCTCAGCGCTATGTGCCTCTGCCTGGCATTTCTCTTTCAGAGTGGCCTGTCCTTGCCAGGAAGCCAGGATCCTGGTCTGTCTTGTCTATGCTATGTGCGCCAGACTAGCAAATACAATATAAAAAAGATAGATATGAAAAAACAATGAGCGCCGCCTCACCCCACACCTACTAGAAGTTCTATGACCGCCATTCTTTTTCTAGTACAACTTAAAAAAAAAAAAAAAACAAAAAAACCCCAAAAGATCCTGAAATCTTTTCTTGGGTCTCAGTGTAAGCTTAGAGTGAAACTCAAAAGCAAAGTAAAAATGCTGAGGTGTTGCAGGTGGAGGATGGATGAATCTGATGATCCCAAGGCCACGCTTCCTGTGATGGCTATCTGGGTATGCGGGCATGCTGGAAGAGCTGGTCACGCCCCGAGCCACACAGGGCATTCTGGCTCAGGGTAGCAGCAGCCCACAGCTGATGTGTTCAAGCCTGTGTTAGAAGAGGACCTGGGGTTGGCTGTGCAGGAGAACAGGGACGTAAGGATGAGACAGCCCCGATAAGTCGTGATTCTATTCGTGGAATCCAGTAATGATCTCTTCTGTGTTAATGAAAACCAAGCCTGCTCTTACCAGAAAAATGCTCATATGCATATATGGTCCAAAGCAGGTGTTTCAATGACTTGCCCAAGTTCACACAGAGGTACAGCAACAATGTGCGTGCATGTGTGTGTGTCTGTGTGTGTGGGGGGGTATTTGCTGGTGAGATGGTTCAGGGGTTAATATAACTTCTAGAGGAACTGGATTCAATTCCCAGCACCCATATGGTAGCTCACAAGGGTCTATAACTCTAGTTCCAGGGGATCCTGTGCCCTCTTTTTGTTTTCATGGACATTGCATTCATGTAGTGCACAGATGTACGTGAAGACGAAACATCCACACACACACACAAATATCAAAGACCAGAAGGCACGTTTCTTATCCCTTATGCCAAATGTAACTCCACCATGAGAGGCAACAGGGTTCAAGGCACAGGTGTAGGGGTTCAACTCTCAGCTTTAGCAACTGCTGGCTGGCAACCTGGGGCGAACTGTTCAATCTCTGTGTTTCTGTTTCCTCACTCAGGAGTCATACCCAGGACTAACAGTGGCAGGGTTGCTGTAAGGCTTATGTTAAAATGATGCTTATGAGCATTTAGCACGGACCTGACACACAGGAAGTACTCAGTAAACGGTAGCTCTTAATATGATAATGTGACCGTGACCATCCCCAGGTGCTCCAAGGGTCCTTATGAATTGAGTTGAGCAGGAGAGTGACTTGATACCCCTCTCCCACCCTCCAGAATCCTACTGGCTTCATTCCTCCTGGGGGGTGGTGGTGGTATCAACTTTCTACAGTGAGTTGCCATGATAAGACAGGAGGTACAGCAAGCCATGCAAATCACCTCACTGGGTCAGAGACATGTGTCATTAGATACAGTCTGCATTCTGTCCGTGAGAGGGTGGTGGTGGTGGTGGCTGTTGGGGTGTATGTGTGGAGGTCTAGCAATGTGACACTTCCCTACCATAGGGTCATGACCCAAAGGGGCATTTTCTGTCTTCTCTAAAATATCTGCAGCTGGCAGATGCCACTCAGAGAGCTATAAAAGGGGTGAGGGTAGGGGTGAGGGATGAGTGTGGTGGTGGTGGGGGTGGATTCCAGGTTACAAAGGCGGGTCTTTCCATCCTTTAATGAGCCTCCTTTCAACAGGACTGTGGAACACCTTGGAAGCACGCTTTTCTAAAGAAGAAGAAGAAGAAGAAGAAGAAGAAGAAGAAGAAGAAGAAGAAGAAGAAGAAGAAAGAGAGAGAGGCAGAGAGACAGAGAGACAGAGAGACAGAGAGAGACAGAGAAAGAGAGACAGAGAGAGAGACACACACACACACACAGAGAGACTTTTGGCTGAAGAAGCCTGGAGGAGGTAACAGAGGACCCAGAAGGGAAGGGAAGGGGTCAGGCGACAGTGACCGGAGTCTGGCTCTGGGCTTTTGAGTCTCTTGGGTAGGATGACTCAGCTGGGTCCTATGCCTGGAGCCTCAGAGGCTGAGTTAGAAGCTGCTCTGATGTCCTCTCCGATCTTGCTGCAGGCTTTGGTCTTCCTGCTGCGTGCTTCCCAGAGCCCACCCCGGCTGTGCTGCGACTGCGCCTGCCCTGGGGCCGCGGCTCCTTTCCCCGCGTCAGCAGCCCGCATCCGCCCGCACCTGCCGCATCAGAGCAGAAAGATCTCGGCTCATTTTGCAACCCTGCCTGGCTTGGAGTCAGCAGGAGAGGTTGGTTTGGTTTGTGAAGCGTCTCCCCGGAGCAGTGGCCCTCTGGCTAGGGGACAGCACCTCTGCCCTTCACAATCCCTCAGCTGCATCTCCTTCAGCACTCACAGGCTGGGGCTTTAGTGTTGGTTTTCAGGCATCGTTGACACCTTAAGAACGGGGGACTCTTCTGCACCGAAGGAACACCAAAGGGTCCAAGTTACTGCCCGGAAGCTGTCTCAGAATAGTTCAGCGTCCCTCCCATTTTACAAATGGGTGGACTGAGGCTCCAAGAGACTTGCGGTGATGACAGGGGTGGGTAGGCAGTGTTCTGGGTAGAATGTGTGGTAAGGATGGAAGCCATCTCACTATGAATTATCAGGGTGTAAACTTTACAGAGAAGAAAGCAAGCCACAGTGGGAAGTGCCCTCTCCGAGGAGTATTAGGATGTGCCCAGATGAGAGAATTTTAAGTTTGGAAAGGTACTAGAAGTCATCCAGCTTTGCTTACTCATTCATTAGCTGCTGCCTAGCGTTGGGCAAGGGTGCAGACTCCAGTGGTCCCTGCCCACTGTCACAGCTGTCATCGTGTGCATGGTTTCTGCTTTAAGAAATAATGTTGACATTCTCCCTTCCATCCTGAATCTTCCTTGGGTAAAGCAGTTTGGTTAGAAACCAGGTGCTCACGTATCCCTGTGTACACAGATATTGGTGGGTACCATTATTTAGTGGGAGAGAAAATGAAGGATCAGAGGTCAAGGAGCCTCTTTTCAGTTCCAGTGATCTCATTTTGTTGTATCTCCTTTGAGATGCCATTGTCTTTGAAAAACGATTCCACAATAGACCAACTGCCTATCCTGTGAATGGGCTAGGCAGGACAGAGCATACCCAATAGATGTGGACTCAGTTGTTTACATGGAGACTGTGGTAGCTTAATGGATGTGAGTAGAAGTGGGAGAAGAGGAGAGTGTTTAACGGATAAACAGAGGAGCCGAGGTGAGCGGTGGGTGAAGGGTACTGTATATTTGCTAGCATTGTTTGTTGAGCACTCCAGTAGTCTCACAGACACACTGTCCCTTTTTGTAAGTGGATAAACTGGGGGAGACTCAGAGAGGCGAAGAGACAATAATGACGGAGAAAGAGCTTTAAACTAGACGGCTCGGGCTGTTCCCAGGGGACTGGAGATTTTTGTGCATGTTACTTTTGTCCCTTTGTTTCTGACAATAGATCAATAAAGATTCTGCATCTTTAGTGTTCAGAGATCCGTGGAGTTTGGGTTTCAAGTCTGGAGAATTCAGGACTTCTGAACCTTTGTAGATCTCCACTCTGCCCCACTGTGGACCATCCACTGAAGGCTATGGGCAGTGAAGACCGGGAGTTAAATGGGGCCTGGACTGAGATGAGAGGGTAGCATCAAGGTAGCTGCTAGAAGAGTGAAGATTGATAGTTTAACAAGGCAGGGGACAAGTAGAAAGAAAATGAATGACAGCCTTGGGTCAAACACACATGTACCAACATTGTGTTAAATAAAACCAAACATACCTCTCTGCATCAGGACTTACTGGATTTTTCTTTTTTTTTTTTTTTTTTTTTGGGACAGGGTTTCATGCAGCCCAGGCTGGCCTCAGATTCAATATGTAGCTAAAGATAATCCTGAACTTCTGATCCTCATACCTCCATCTCCCAAATGCTAGGGTTACAAGCATGTGGTACCATGCCTGGTTTACACAGGCTGGAGATTGAAGCCATGGCTTTGTGTTCGCTAGGTAACTAACTCTACAACTGAGCTATATTCCCGGCCCCTTATCAGAGTCTTCCACAGTCTAGGACACATTATAAAATCTCCAAGAAGAGGCTCTAGCAAGTAAAGCAGAGTGTTAACAAGAAAAGCAAATGCCATTCGGTTACACTTCCATTTCCCCCTCAAAATGTTAAGTCCATGGATTTCTGTGGCTTGCTTGATTCATTTGTAGCTGATAATGATCACCAAGGATGCCAATGATACAGAACGTTGTTCTGTATTTTTCTAGAAAATTTCAGTCCACGTCACACTGGATTCCCAATGTTTGAAGAGTCAGTATCCCCGACCCTTCACTGGCCCCTGGCTTGCTGTCATGAGTAGCCAACATCCTCTAGATGCCACTGGGCAGGATGCGGCAATGATTGGGGCTGGAGGTTGGAGGAAGAGCAGCATGCGGTGGTTAGACATGAACAGATTCTAGGACAAGCCCTTCTTCTTTGTCCTGTCTGCCTCTTGTCTTCTGGAAACTTTTTATTAACCTATAACTTACTTCAATCAAATCTGCAGTTCTTAAAGTTACAACTCAATTAACTTTTGCCTAAGGATGGACCCAGGTAACGACTATCCAGATTGAGACCATGAACATTTCCAGCACCCCAGAAGGCTCCCATGGTCCTCCCGCTCAAGTACATCCTCAGCCGCTACTCTGCTTTTGGGCCTTAGGTAGCTTTGGTGTATTCTTTAGCTTCATGTGTAACTCATAACATGGAGCTGTGGGTTGCTCTGTGGTTAACGCGCAGTACCCGAAGGCAGGCATTGCTCATGGCCCAGTTTCCCCGTGTGCTGATTGTGGTAGACAGAACTCCTTCACGTCTACACGAGCACGCAGGTGCGCTAGGCTGATGCTTGCCAAGGATGCTACGAGCTTGGCCTTATGTGCAGGATAAAGTGGAGCTGGTGGAAAACAGTGAGATTAAGAACCAGCCATGTTCTAAAAAGGCCCCTCCAAATCCTCCACTCGAGCCAGACTGCAAGGCCAGGACTCCTCTGGCCTAATGTGCAGAATGCTAAAGAACATCGAGCTCATACTAATTAATTTCTGTTCTATCAATGAATCTCAGGTGTCTAAACACCCACTAAACATCCAGTCCAACTGGCATCATAGGTTACATGATGCCAGTCCTCTACTTTAACTTGTCACTTTGACCCACCAATGGCCCAGCCCTTCCCAGTTTCTGCTTTTGGCCATGGGCAGGCAGCATTCACAGAAACCTAGAACAACAGATCCCGCCCTTCCCTCATGTGACTTTGATGACCTCAGTATTGGTGACCTCTGGTCTAATCCAGTGGTTCTCAACCGTCCCAATGCTGTGACCCTTTAATACGGTTCCTCATGTTGTGGTGACCCCCAACCATAAAATTACTTTTGTTGCTACTTCATAACTGTAATTTTGCTACGTTTATGAATTGTAATATAAATAGCTGATATTCAAAGATGGTCTTAGGTGGCTCCATGTGAAAAGGTTGAGACCCGCGGGTTCTATTAGTCTGGGCACCAAGATTGAGTCGCTGATTCCTGAGCTGGGTTGTACCTCTTTAATACTAAAGATGTGATCTTTTGGGTCCTGGAAAAACGACAGCCATACCCTTGCCTGGACTCGTGAGATGTATCACAGATTCTGTTTCTCTAGAGAGGCTACACAGGCTCTCAACCTCTACAAATGAGTCATGCCATCATCATTTCCCAGCCTTGACCTTCCTGGAGGACACTTGCCTTTATCTACATGACGCCTGCTCACCTCTGATTCACTGCCATAGCACCAAGCTGTCCTCGGCGAGCCTATCCTGAGTGACTGGCTCCTAACTGGTCTGTTTTTACTCTTATTATTATTTACTCTGAAATAACCCATTTCTCTTGCCATGTAACAGAGCAGTCTTTGAGGGATAAGCCCGTTTATTCCGGCTGCTGTAGGAAGAGGGAAGTGTTTAAACCCCGTGCTGTGACCTAAATAATCACCAGGCCAGGTTGGAACGACTCTCCCTTGCTCATGTGTCACTCTGTCCAGCCACCCTGGCTTCCTATCTACTTCTGAGACACACTGGCCTCTTTAACCTTGCTTTTTATTTTCCCTGGAATGTTCTTCCACAGACTTTTCTGGCTGTCTCCCGCTCCTTCATGTACTACCTTAAGAGTCAGCTTTCCTCAACATAGTATGTCCCCAACAAAGGTATATCCCTTTTATCTTTTTATAACACGTATTTCTAACCACATACTCTATAATATATAATTTATAATTAAGACAACTAATTTCTCTACTTAGTAGTTTGTTGTTAAATTTCCAGTTCTAAACCCAAACTAGGCCCTTAAGGGAGATTCGTCCATCTTGGTCACAATTGAATCCCCATTACACATCTAGAATTTAATAAGAGTCCATAAACAGCCACTGAGTAGATAAACGGGTTCTTCCCATTTCTGCCTCTTTTCAAAAAAGTTAAAAATTACATTAATTAATTGCACACATGTGGGTGTATGTGCTACAGAGTACATATAGAGGTCAGAGAACAACTTGTTAGAGTTATTCCCTCTCTTACCATGTGAGTCCTGGGAATTGAACTCAGGTCATCAGTCTTGGCCGCAGGTACCTTTTCCTGTGGCGCCATCTCACTGGCCCCACTTCTGGATCTTACCTCTCACAACCAGTTTATCACCAGATCCTGTAGATGGCGTCTCTTAAATAACCCTTGATTCTTTCCGCTTCTTTCTAGCTTCCACCATAGTACCCTGGGTTCAACTACCATCAGCCGAAGGGTCCCGCTTTGGCATTGATAGCCTCTTACACCTATTGCCTGCTCTGCTCCCGAGTTCCCTTCCAACCGTTCTTCTTGCAGTGGCATGGTTTTTGAATATACACACCTATATTCAAATCACCTCAATGGTTTTCCTTTGCTCTAAGGGCTAAGTCCACACTTTTCATAGTGATCTTTACAGCTCTGGCTGGCATTTCGTCAACCCCCCCTCCCCCGCCCTCAGTCTCCTTTCTTTGCTCCACACCACCATTCTGCTTCTGAGGTGACTGTGTCTCTCTTCTTCCAGCCTCAAGGCCCTTGTACACACTGCTCCTTCTGTTTAGAATCTGCTTCTCCTCTCCCTTTGCTCAGTCTTTGGGTCTCAGTTTACATGTCAAGAACTAAGAAAACTTGCCTGAATCCTCCCTGTCCCTCCGGTGGTGGCGCTCGCCTTTAATCCCAGCACTCGGGAGGCAGAGGCAGGCGGATCTCTGTGAGTTCGAGGCCAGCCTGGGCTACCAAGTAAGTTCCGGGAAAGGCACAAAGCTACACAGAGAAACCCTGTCTCGAAAAACCAAAAAAAAAAAAAAAAAAGTGGATATTCCAAATGGCAAAATTATACCTATAACTTATTAGTAACAATGACGCGTTGCTGATGAGGCATGCTTTCATGTGTCCAAAGCCTCCAGTGGCTTATCCAAGGATAGTCTTCTAACTTAAAGAGTCTGCAAGTTCTATAACAGCTATAATCTATTGAGCCCTTTTGATGTGCCAGGTTGTACCAAGTCATGAAACTTAGTTATTTCAGCCATCATTACATCATTAGAATGGTTCTGTTATTATCACTATTTTAAATGATATCTCTCTCTCTCTCTCTCTCTCTCTCTCTTTCTCTCTCTCTCTCCCTGTGTGTGTGTGTGTGTGTGTGGTGTATATATGTGTCAGTCTCTATGTGTACATACATATGCAGAAGCCAGAGGTCAATGCCAGGTTCTTTCAGTGGACTGGAGCTCACTGGTTTGGCTAGACTTGCACTGCTGGCCAGCAAAGCCCCATGGATCCTCCCAGCTCTGCCTCCCAGCACTAGGCTTACAGGAGCACGCTGCCCTGCCTGATGTTTTTTAAAATGTGAGTTCCGGAGATCTGAAGCTCAGTTCCTCATGTTTTCCAGGCAAGCACTTTACTGACTGAACTATCTCCCCAGGCCCGGGGATGCTACAGTTGTGAATCTTCCTTCCCTTTATTATGCATCATGGGAATGACGCAACTTTAAAGGTTCTAGATTCTACTCTTTTGTGATATCTATAGCCCACATATATCCGCACACACACACAGATATATGTATATATAATTTTAAAAATTGAAAACAGAACACAAGCAAGCAAACCAGTTCTTACTCTGTAGCCCAAGTGAACCTCAAACCCCTGATCTTCCCCTGTTGCCTCCTGAGTGCTGGTATGGGCACGTGCCACCAAGCCAGGCTCATGATCAGTGTCTGGGTGAATTTCTAATCCTCAGAGAACTCCCAGGTAAGTAGGAAACCGACTGGGTCCTTCTAACATTGCAAAGTAGACATTCCAGATGGGAGCCATTCGCTTTGCAGGCTGTAGGAAGCCAGAAATGGTGGGTGGTGGAGCCTCAGACTGCGTTCTCCAGTCTAGGCTCGCTCCCCTTGCTCACACTTAGGTCCTGGGAATAAGCTGGGTGAACTGATAGTCCGGGCAAGGGCAAGGCAGCCTGAACAGAGCAGAGAGGAGAGGACAGCCCCACCCAGCAAGGCTTCGATGACCCGGTTGACTGATTGTGTCTGTGGACAATGTGCCCATCATGACACAAGATTAATTTGACAAATATACTTAAATAATAGAGCCTGACATTTGTATAGCACTTGATAGTTTGCAAAAGAGCTTTCATGCCTCTGACCTAATTTGACTCTCATAACAGGTTATGAAAAGTGGACATTATGAACATCCCATTAGAGATGAGTAAACAGAGGCTCTTTCGGGGGGAAGGGGACGGGAGAGACCTGATGGAGGCCACAGCTCTCGAGTATCACGCTCTGGCTCCGTTCCAGAGGTTGTGGTCCCCAAGGCTTCGAACACATGTCCTTCACAAGGAGTCTTTATGAGGGCAGTGCTCGTCGGTCACTTCCGACATGTGTCCCCTCATGACAATCTCTGAGCTGCCCAAGAAAACCGATTATACCTGACTTGGCACCAGAATCTTGTTGCTCAGCTTAATCATTACCCATTCACCAGACCTAAATGCCTCCCAGCAACTCTGGTCTATTATGAAAACTCAAATCCTCTTCCCAGAGTAGAAGTTTCGCCCAAAGCAATGATTTGAAAAGAACAGGATATATAGAACAACATTCACAAATATTAATGATGAGTTTTAACCTACTTCAAAAAAAGTCTTTTCATTTCTGTTCTTTTCTGCATGGTTGGAAATCTCTATGCCATATCCAGCCCATCTTGTTTAAATGAGATGCAATAAAAAGATTTTTGATCTTTTTTTTTTTTGGGGGGGGGGGGGGTAGGGGGAGAGAGACAGGGTCTCACTCTCTAGCGCTGGCTGGCCTTGAATTCACTATGTAGAGCAGGCTGGCCTCCAGTTCACAGAGATCCATCTGCCTTTGCCTCCTGAATGCTGGGACCAAAGGCATGTGCCACCATGCCCAGAAGAAAGATTTCTCAAAGAAAAATGCTGAAACCTCAAGTACCAATATTAAGAGCAGATAATTCTGAGTTGAGGATATGGATGACTGGCACTTTCTTCTTACATTTTTCTCTGCTTGGCTGCCTGACAATCTTTTGAGCTCCATGCGTACATCATGGAGTAAGCAAGAAACTCAAGGGGTCTCTCTGAAAAGGAGACTACACCCATTTGCCATGTCGGTCTCACCCATGGCCCAGTGACCTGGCCGTGCTCATGGCTCACTCCTGAAGTCAGAGGGGTGTACATAGTAGGTCATCACTTCCCCAACTGTGTAGACAAAGTTTCTTTATTAAGCTGCTGTAGTTTAAATCTTGACTGTCTCCCAAAGGCCCATGGGAAAAGGCTGTCACTGTGGCACTACTGGGAAATGGTAGAGCATTGGGAATTCACCTTTAGGTCACTGGAGGCATATCTTCTCCCAGGGCCTTTCTTCCTCTCTGTCGCTTCCTAGCTGCAAGGTGAGGGGTTTGCTCTGTCACATGCTCCCACCATGATGTTTGGCCTCACAATGGGTCCAAAGTGATCGGGTCAATTTATTATGGATGGAATCCTCCAAAATCATGAGCCAAAATAAACTACAATCTTGCACATCTATCCTTTTGAAATTGTGACGTGGTGTGTCATGTATAAAGTTCATGCTCAAGTGGATATGATAAGATAAAAAGGCCAATTATTGAATCTACTTTTTAAAAGGAACTACTTTTTTAAATAGGATAAGTAATGAAATTTTTTATCTGAATTTGTCAAATGTTAATGGACTGGACATTGTTATATATTAACGAGTTTTTTGTCTGAATCTGTCAAATGTTAATGGACTAGACATTGTTAATGTAATTCTTGACTGTATATATTGTATATACTTATTGGATATAGTTTTTTCTTGTATTAGTTATAAGCTTTTTTAAATTTTAGACAAAAAGGGGAAATGTGATATTGTGTTCCCCAAAATATTGTGCACCCTAATAAACTTATCTGGGGTCAGAGAACAGAACAGCCACTAGATATGGAAGGCAGAAAATGGTGGCACACACGCCTTTAATCCTAGCATTCCAGAGGCAGAGATCCACCTGGGTCTCTGTGAGTTCAAAGTCACACTGGAAACAGCAAGGCATGGTGACACATGGCTTTAATCCCAGGGAGTGATGGCAGGAAGCAGAAAGGTATTTAAGGTGTGAGGACAAGGAACTAGAGCTGGTTAAACTTTTAGGCTTTTGAGCAGCAGTTCAGCTGAGATCTATTTGGATGAGGACTCAGAGGTTTCCAGTCTGAGGAAACAGGATCGGCTGAGAAGTTGGCCAGGTGAGGTTAGCTGTGGCCTGTTTTGTCTCTCTGATCTTCCAGCATTCACCCCAATACCCAGCTTCAGGTTTTTTCTTATTAATAAGACCATTTAAGATTCGTGCTACACTCAAGAACCATGTTGTCAGGTTGCACACACACACACACACACACACACACACACACACACACACACGGGAGACTTGTTGTGAAGGAAATGGGCTTTGCAGGAGGGGGAAGGGAATAAAGGTAGTTAATAGGGAATATGTGATCAAAGTACATTATCTGAATGTGTAACATTGTGAAAGAATAAATTTTCTTAACTAAAACCCCAGTATTTTAGGTATGTTTGTGATTTTGTGTTGGGCCACACTCATAGCTGTCTTCAGATGTTTGGGTCCTCTGGGCCATGGGTTGGGTATGTCTGCAACGTGGAAATGGGTGGAAGACTATTTGAGGGGAGGGAAGAAAACTCCAGGAAGAGCATTATTTGGGATTGTGATCGGGGCAACTATGAGCAAAGTGAAAATGTCGAGGAAGTTCATTATTTCTAAGATTAATTAAAATAATAATAAAAATTAGCACCTGAAATAGACCTAAGCTCTACCTTTTTTTTTTTCTTTCTGGTTTTTTTGCTACCTTTTTGTAAGCTGATGTTCTCAGGCTTTTTTTGTTATAGCTACAGATAGCTGACTAACACACCGTCCGAGATGCTTGAGGCAGCCATGTTTTGATAGTAGCAAAGACAAGGATAAACTTACTACTTTTCTTCCATCCTCCCACATCCAGAAAACTCCAGTTATAGCTCTCAAGTGTGTGGTTTGGGCTAGTCTCTTGGTGATGCATTCCACACTCTCCTAGTTAATAAATGACTGGAGAAAGCAAGCTGCTTATCACGGGCTCTGTGTGCCCCTTAGCCCAGTCAATGAAAAGCAATAGTGTGCTCTGTGAGCTTTCAAACAGGAATTTGCCTTATTACTATACTGCCACATGTCCAGTTAGAGGACACAAACTTTTCTTAGTAACTTTATCCCAAGGTCTCCTTTACAGAAACTCAAGATTTTATTGACTAAATTCTAGTTATTAGCATTTCTATATAGGCTGTGTATAAAATGAGTGACAGCAGACTCCATCTGAGTGGCAGCGATACTGTCCCCTGGGGTCAGAGCTGGGAATCAGGTGCGTTCAGTTTGTAATGTTACCTGACCCCCATGTCCACCCACAGGCCCTCCAGCTCCCCAGCCTGGTTAACATTTGCATGAAGAGGCTGCGATCTGTCTGTCTTTATCCTCTTGCCCTGAGCCATACAAATACACATTCTGAAAGCTTTTTACTGTTGTGGTTAGGAACCATCACAAATCAGAGGCTTTAAGGTAGATAAATCAACAGCCTTCGTTAATGAATCTTCAAATGAGTGTGGAAAAGAGAATCATAAAGTGGAGTCAAACCTAAGTGGGCAAAGCATTAGAGTGTGGCACACACAGCAGAATGAAGTGACACCACCAATCCCATCCCTTTCCCAGAAAACACGACTGAGGCTCAAGTGTTGAGTTAATGGATCACAACAAGGCATTAACAGGAACTTCAGAAACAAGCCATCCTGGCCAGGAGAAACAGCCACCGGGAAGAAGCAAGGACTTTGCTTCTTAGAACCCTAGGCTGGAGTCAGCTTGCACCTGAGCAGTTGCCCCAGGCTACCCATCATTCCTTTCTGCTGTGATCACAAAGATGGCTGGTAGAAATGAGGGCTCGGTTCAGCGTTTCAAACATGTGTTTAGACATCGTCTAATCAACTGTAGTGAAATCGCAAGGAAAAAGATAGCAAGGCCTGGATTGCTTGTAGATAACAGGTGGGCCACTGGGTCGGGGGAGCACCAGAGAAGTGGGCTGTTCAAAAAGAGGAGGACCCAGGAGGACCAGGATTGACAGCATGGTCAGGCTTGGCCCAGACAGCA
>CABHPQ010000658.1:22736-52588 GCA_902168405.1 Peromyscus aztecus | reverse complement strand
GCACAACCTCCTGTAATTCCAGCTTCAGGAGGAATCTGACGCCCTCTTCTGGCCCCCATAGGCACTGCACACACATGTGGCACACACATGGCTAAACAAAAACAAAAATAAATCTTTAAAGAAAGAAAAGAAGAAAGGAGCCACCACTTGGATCCACACCTCAGTCTACTGAGCCTGAGAGAAAAGGGTCTACCCTCGGACCCGTGCCCTCAGAGCTTCCCGTCCACCCTTCGCCCTTCTGGTAGCCACCCGGACACACGGCCACTCCTGGGCCTTGAAGCCTCAGGACCCTCAAAGGTCCACATGTGATCACCCAGACCCGCTCTGCCGCCTGGTGGGGCCTCAGGGGCTCTGTGGCAGCCGGCTTGATTGCGCGGCCCGAAGATGATTTTCAAGGTGAAATTTCTAGTCCAGTTGAGTCACTTTCGTTCAAGGCAACGCGCAAAATGTCATCCCCGCCCCGTTCCGCGGCAGCGTGCGTTCTCCGGTCGCATTTAAATTTACTCCACTTTCCCTCTCTGACACCTGTTTAAATCAATATCTTCCTCTCCAGGTCGCGGGGAGAATGTGCCCGGCTCTCCACACAGCGCTTCTCAAATCCACTAAAATCAACACAATAATTGAAATATTTTCAAGCTGATTACACCGCAGCCCGAGGCTAGCCTGGTTGCTAGGGGTGAGCTCCACGGTTGCTAGGGGGAGTAAATCACACCGCATTATTTGATTTTTGTTATAGATATGAAACCGCTACTCCCACGATTAAATGTCTCTCAGCCTAACACCTATGGGACCTGGGGAGAGAGGAGAGAGGGTCTCCAACCTTGACCCTGTCAAATAAATATCTCTAACTTTTCCCGTCCTCCGGCTTCCAGCCAAACCTGTCTACGGTTTGCTTTCTTTTTTTTTTTTTTCCTTCTTCTTTCTTTCTCCATTCTTCTTTCTTCTCTTAACCCGACTTTAAATAACAAAGCTGTGGGGACAAGGGGATGAAGATAGGAAAGGCAGTATAGTCTGTTAATGGTGGTGCATGCAGGAACCTCACAGCCGAAACCAGACTCTGGGTGGTGGCAGAGCTTGGTGGCAGCACCCCGTGGTCTTCAGAACACTGGCCACCTGGGTTCACTCCACTTCTGACCTGGCTCTGGCCAGGCTGGGTCCTTTGGGGCTGCTCATCCCTGGTGGCCCTGGTTTGTCCTTCCTCCCTCCCTCCCTCCCTCCCTCTCTCTCTCCTCCTCCCTCCCCCTCTCTCCCTCCCTCTCTCCCTCTCTCTCTTCCTTCCTTCCTCTCTCCCTCTTTCCCTCCCCCAATGATTTAGACTGAAGTCCCAGCTTAGGTCTGGTAGGGTTCTTTTGGCTAGGGGTTGGGTGTTATGGGGTCCCCAAGTCCCAGAATGGAGGCATCAGAGAGACAAAGTCACACAGTCCAGGGAGGGTCAGACAGAGGAGCAGGAGGGTGTGTGTGTGTTTTTGGGGCCTGCAGAGTCCCCAGTTGCTGCTCAGGGTGAAAGTCAGGGATGCCAGGCACCCCATTTCCTCCCTCTCTGGCTCTCCCAGCTGTGGCTCAGCTTCCATAGCTTTCTAGTTGTTGGGTGGGGTCCTCAGGCTCATCCCCAGCTTCCCCAGGCTGGCCCCCACTGGAGGAAGAATGGGTGTCCCTGCCAGCCAGGGCCATCGCCTGCTGAGCTGTGAGTGCCACTGTGTTCTCTGAGCCGGAGCCGCCTGTATGGCAGCAGGTGGGCGGGCGAGGCTGCCCTGCTGGGACCCGGCCAGCTGTTCTCATGAATGAATCTGAGTAAATTAACAAACACACACACAAACCTGTCACTTGCCTCATTCTTGATGACTCTAAGTGCTGGGCTGGGCTGCCCCACACGAGTAAGCTAGGGAAAGCCCTGGGGAGGCTCAGCATGATACCCCCCTCTTCGGAGCACCCCAGCTCTTGCCCAAAACCTGTCTGCTCCTCCTCCACAGCTTATCCTTTGGGGGAGGGGTGGGTCATCCTTACTGGATCAAATCCTAGCCCAGACCCCTGGCTCCTGGGGACCCCATGGACCTGGAGGCTGCAGCCTCAAGTTCTTGCTGCAGCCGACTCCTGCAGAGCCCCCAGATCCCAAGCCCTGCTTCACTGTCACCTGTATGCCATGATCTGTGAGTTAGTTCTGCTCTCCTCCTCCTCCTCCTCCTCCTCCTTCTTCAAGACAAGGTTTCTCTGTGTAACCTTGGCTGTCCTGGAACTCACTCTGTAGCCCAGGCTGGCCTCAAACTCACAGAGATCCGCCTGCCCCTGCCTCCCGAGTGCTGAGATTAAAGGCGTGCGCCACCACTGCTCGGCAGTTCTGGTCACCTCTATTGGAAGCTGATGCAGATCACAGGCACATTACTGAGACGACTGTCCTTGTTCTTGCCCCAGCCTCTCGCCATGGATGACGACGAAGCCCATCAACGTGTGCTCAGTGCGAGTTTGGCCTATGTCCCTGGTAGTTGGGGTGAGAATTATCATTGGTTCCTGAAGATGCAAAGAGTGTGGTGCCAGGGACCTCCTCAATCACAGAGTCGGAGGACTGAGCCTGGATCTTCTCCTTGGGGCTCACAGGGTGTGGCACAAAGTTCTGTCCAGCATGGGCACCTTTGTGTCTACAAGCCTCATCACTACTCAGATGTGCCTCCTAATGCTGCCAGCACAGGTCTCAAAGCCATCCAAGTCACCATGCAGTGTCCCGGCGAAGGCCACAACCAGTCTTCTTGTTGAGACTCATCTTTGAGTCCATCCTACCTAAGAAACTTTGGGGCACTTTCTTTAGCCCAGTGTGGGCACAGTGGGAGCTGAGGCAGTGAGTCCCTGAAGCTGAGCGTGGACAGAGCCTCTCGGGGGCAACGAGGATGCCTTGCTGAGTCTCTGTTAGGTGTTTGAAAAGTGCTTTCTCGGCTCTCCCAGGAAAGACAGCCACTTGGCCTGCCCCCAGGTACAGATGAAGAAATTGAGGGCCAGAGAAAATTTGCCACTTGTGCCTTTGACTAGGAACAGGGGCAGAAGATGGGGTGGTGTGGGCCAGCCAGGAAGGGTGCAGCTTTGTGTATCTTCGCTTTGCTACCTGTGAGTATGTCCTAGCGTCTAGCCCTCTCAATGGGAAGGAATCCACCCAGGGACAGGCTAGGTTCAGTGAGGGGCTCCAGGCCCAGAAAGAGGCAGTGCCAATAGGGCAGGGCATCTCCATCTGTGAACCCACCCCAGATTTGTCTATTTGTGAATTCAACCCTAGATTTTCCCATTGACAAACCCAGGTGCAGACGTAGAAATGGGTTTCCAAGCCCCTCTCTGATTAAAAAAGTTATGCTGATCATAAAAAATTACTTAATAAAAAAATAAAGAAAAGAAAAAAAGAGGGAAAAAAACCTTCTGCTGATTTGGGCACGGTGATATACATCTGACATTCCCAGTATTCTTGAGGTTGAGGCAGGAGGATCTCCAGTCTGGGTTACCTATGAAGACCCTGCTTCAACCCTCACCAAAGAAAGAAAAAATACCTGGAGAATATAGAAAAGTGTCCCAGGGACTGGGAAGTTGCTCGGCTCAGCTGCTAAAGACACATACAGTATAAGCCTGACAACCTGAGTTTGATCCCAGGGACCCATGTGGTGAAAGGAGAGAAGACATCCCTGCAAGTCATCCTCTGACCCCCATGCATGTGCTGCAGAACTCCCCCCAGTAAAGACATTTAAAAATTATTTATGTGCATTCATGTTTTGCCTGCATGTGTTTGTCTAAATGAAGGTGTTGGGTACCCTGGAACTGGAGTTACAGACAGTTGTGAGCTGCCATGTGGGTGCTGGGAATTGAACCTGGGTCTTCTGGAAGAACAGCCAGTGCTCTTAACCGCTGAGCCATCTCTCCAGCCCTCCCCCCACAATAAAGACATTCTTAAAAAGAAGAAAAGTATAACAAAGTAAATTGCACTTCCAGAATTATCTGCGGTTGGGACAAACCCAGACTATCCCAGAATGGAGGGAGCCAGCCTTGTCTGAGGTCCTGGGGTATATGGGGTGGAGGACGGTCCTTCCCTGGAGACCCTGGTCAAGCAAGCTGAAACTCCTCACTGGGTCTTGAGCAGACTTCCTACCAGGTCTCAGTTTCCCCCTCAGGGGCTCCCCAGGGTTCAGAGTGATAAGAACATGTTGGGAATAAAACACACACTCACTAAATTGTGCTGGTTACCCTGCTTTTATTTTTTAATATTCATTTATTCATTCATCACTCATTCATTCATATATGTGGGCAAATGCAAGTCACAGCTCACTTGTGGTCAGAGGACAACCTATAGGAATTGGTTCCCTCATTCACCATGTGGGTCCCAGGGATCTAACTCAGATCTCCAGGCTTGGTGGCAAGTGCCTTTATCCACTGAGCCATGTCTCCTAAAGTTTTGAGATGTGGATCTGGGACTCTGTCAAGTGGAGGTCATGAGGGTACCCTCTGCTTGGGAAGACATCTCCTTCATCCCTGCCAATCCTCGGAGGCCTGGTTCTCACTACCACTTTGGAGACCCAGCATGATTCTTACCATCTGTCCCTGAAGGACATGGCCACAGGTGGCTTGCTGTTATAGAGGGTCGAGAGCCAGGCCCTTGGTGTCCCCCCCCCCCCCCCCCCCCCCGGGGGGGGGGGGGGGGGGGGGGAGCGGGGGGGAGTGTGTGTAGGGGGGGTGCTAGCTCCTGGCTTGTGGAGAGAAGCCATTGGTCCCCAGCTTGCATGGTCACTGATGTCCCTTCAGATGACCTAGTGACTCTGAGTGGCTTTGGAGGAGTTAGGGCCAAGTCCTGTATCATGGGTCTCATTGTCTGTATCCTCTTCCACGGCAGCCACAGCTTGCTTGCTGGGGGTATCAGCCCCAGGGTTCAGGGAAGCTGAACTCTGGAAGGAGTCTCAGGGTCACAGGGCACCTGGTGTCTTCCCCTCTGGAGACTGGCCTTGTGTTCACATTAGAAGTGGTCGAGGGTGCATCGGGAGGTTTGGAGGAAGGGATTGGCTGGGCTGGTAGGAACTCAAGGCTCAGAACCTAGTACGTGGGCCCTCAGGGAGCTTAGGGTCTGGTCCTTAGCATCTGTGGGCGTCCATAGCAACTGTGTTAAGCAGGTAGGGAACCCTTCCAGTGTGTGCCAGATGCCTGGAAGCTTGGCCTCTGGGACCCTGCTTGGAAAACCTGGTCCCTCAAGCCCCAGGCATTCCCCTAGCGATCTCTGTCCACCTTAGAAAGCCTGCTCCTGCACAGGGTAGTGGGTGGCTCCCATCCTCACCCTGTGCCCACCGGCCCTCACTAACCCAGCCCAGGCCTCCCCAGCTGCAACCACGGTCTTCTAGGACTTTATGATGGTCTGCCTCTGGCTTTTAGTCCATCCCCGCCCAGGCCTCCAGATAAAAAGCACTCAGAACTGGCTCCCAAGCCGTTGAGCCTTTCCCAAGGGACCAGAGAAGGCCCCCGAGTCCTATCCAACTGCCCACGGGGCTGCGTTAACTCTCCCTGGCTGTTCCGCGGAGCCATCTGCCGCCAGGACTGCGAGTCTCCCCGGCAGAGAAGCTGCGGTGACAAGCCCTGGCTGTGTCACCGCAGTTATCAACAGAACGCCACATCTGCCTACCCTGACACCAACAATGGTAGGCCATTTAGTCAGCCCCCCTCCCCTGGCCACGGACAACAGCTCCCCGTATTATATTTTCTTACTCAATTAGCACTATCGTCCTTCCGAAATGGAGGCCAATTTTCCCATAATGACATCATTGTTAGGGAAGTGGCGGCGGGGCTGGGCTGTCACCGGGTTGCTGGAGACAGGTCCGTCTCTCTCCACTAACCCTGACAGGGAAGGGACGGGGCCTGGGTGGGAAGGGAAGGGGCGGCCTATCCTCGGCCACCCCGTCACCTCCGACCACAGACATTGTTTCCGACAGTTCTCAGGAGCAGTGTGGCGGAAAATTGAGTCCAGATTCATTAGGGTTGCCAGTGTGCCGCTCAAGTCAGTTAAATTGATACATTTCCTAACGAAATTGAAGTGCTTTGTGCTGCCAGCGGAAAGCCGGGTGACCCGCCTCGGCCCGCTGAGCAGCCGAACGCGCTGACGGATCCATTAGGCGGCCCAGCCCCGGCCCTCTCCCTCCGTTCCCGGCCCCGGCGCTGTAAATCTCAGCCAATTTCAGCCCTAATCATCATTATAAACGCTTCCTCCCTTCCTCCCAATGCCCCTGCCCGCGCCTCCGCCTCCATCACACACACAGTCTCCAGTGTCACCAAGCCTTGAAAGCCTGCAGGGTCAGCAGACCTGGTCTTGGGGCGAGGTGGGGGGGGGTTTCCCAGACCCCTTCACCTACCGAAGAGCTCCGGTTCCATAGACAGCGGGCCCATTTCACAGATGGGGAAACTGAGGCGCGGGGCTAGGAGAGTGGGAAGGACCACATTGGGGACTTGGGGAGGTGACTCATTGGTAGGGTGCTTGTTTAGTATTCCTGAAGCCTGGAGGTCGGTTGAGGCTCGGCACCAAATAAACTGGGTGTGGTGGTGCTTGCACTCCGGAGATGGAGGCAGGAAGATCAGAGATCCAATGTCATCCTTAGCTACATAGTGAGTTTGAAGCCAGCCTGGGCTACACAAGCTTCCATGTAAACAAACAAACAAAACCCAAAAATACCGAGAAAAAAACTAAAAATTTAAAAAAGGAACCCAGCATATTTCTGTTTGTTTGTTGTTGAGACAGGGTCTCACTATGTAGTCCTGGCTGGCTTGAAACTCACTCTGTAGCCCAGGCTGGCCTTGAACTCACAGAGATCCTCCTGCTTCTGCCTCCCAAGTGCTGGGATTAAAGGAGTGCACCACCACCACCCAGCTCCACTTCTTTTTTTAATGGAAACCCATAGAGACTGTCTGTAAATGTCAGGTGGACACCATTCAGGAAGCCACTCTCAGAGGGAGGGATAGAATGTTCTAGAAGGCCCTTGATTTTTCCCTCCCCACAGTCAATGTACTTCAAGAGGGTAACTGCTGTTCCAACTTTTATCACTTGTACTTCTCTTTTTATTCTTGAAACAGGGTCTCATTAGGTAGCTCGAGCTGGCCTTGAACTCTTGGCAGTCCTCCTGTCCCACCCTGAGTACTGGGTTATAGTTGCAAGAGATACTCAGCTATCACTTTGTTTGGTTGTTGTTTTTTGCAAGGCTGAGGGTGGACCCAGGGCCTCATCATGACCGACGCAAGCTCTCTCTCTAAGCCCCGCCCCCAGCCCTGTCACTCATCCCTGGTCTTCTTTGGTTTGGTTTATATGGCTGAAGGTAGCGTCTGCGAGACTCCCATGTTCTGTGTGCCGCTGCATCCAGTTCCTTTTCGCTGCCGTGTAGCACTCCGTCACGGTCCTGTACCGAAGTCTCCCTCCCTCTGCGCTTGCTGCTTCCAGTCTGAAGCTACGATGAGTAAGGCTGTTGCTGACAGGTCTTCTGAGCCTGGGCAGTTACTTTGCCCCCTGCTCCATCTCCCCAGTTCCTCCATCTCTGTCCACAGAGCTGGCCTCCTTGCCCTTCCCCCTCTCCTCTCCTCCTCTTCCCTCCCCTCCTCTACCTCGCTCTTCTCTTTGCCCTTCCTCCCATTCACTTCTCCCTCCCTCTTCTTCCTCCTCTTCTCCCTCCTTCTTGCCCACAAGATGGAACAGGAAGTTCTACCAAGAAGATGGACAGGCAGGAGGCGGGACTTCCCTTGCAGGACACTTAGACCCTTTAGCAGTTCCCAGGACAGAGCCACACTATGACATCAGCAGAACAGGCATCAGGAGAGTCCCCAGAGAGTCATCCCACATGGTGGCCACTGCCTCCTGTGGCCACAGAGGCCTGAGCCACATGTGAAAGGTGGTTATGGGGATGTGGATTGCATGTAAAATACAAGGTGACCTTATATGTGGAGGCGTGGCCAACTGGACTGATATTTTGACATGGATTATATCTTCAGATAATCATATTTTGCATCCATTATGATAAATTATTATTAAATAAAATATTTGAATCAATTTCATCTACTTATTTGTAAATGTTTATTTATTTTATTATATTTTATGTGTGGGAATGTTTGCCTGTAGGGATGTATGTGCATCACATGCATACAGTGCCCACAGAGGCCAGAAGAGGGCATCAGATCTCTGGGAACTAGAGTTACAGGCATGTGGGTGCTGAGAACCAAAGCCCTATCCTTCACAAGAGCAAGTACTCTTAACCACTGAGCCATCCAGTCCCCTATTTATTTATTCATATTATGTTTGTGTGGTGTATGCGTATGTGAATGTGTGTATAGGTGGGTGTGCATGTAAGTGTGGAGGTGAGAGGCTGACATTGGATCTCATCCTCAAGCACTCTCCACCTTAAGTTTTGAGACAAGGTCTCTCATTGAACCTGGAGCTCTCCACTGCAGCTGGGCCGGCCTGCCAGTGAGCCCCATGGTTCTGTCTATTCTCCTTCTCTCCAGGACTGGGGTTATAGGTGAGTACTGCCCTTCTGAGATTTTTATATAGTACTGAGGATCCAAACTGAGATCCTCATACTTGTGTGAAAAGTACTTTTTATCCACTGATCTGTCTCCCCAGAACCCTAAAAGTGTTTTTATTAAAAAAAAAAGAAAGAAAAAAAAAAGAACTAGGGCTGGAGAGATGGCTCAGAGGTTAAGAGCACTGCTTGCTCTTCCAAAGGTCCTGAGTTCAATTCCCAGCAACCACATGGTGGCTCACAACTATCTGTAATGAAATCTGGTGCCCTCTTCTGGCCTGCAGGGATACGTGCAGACAGAACACTGTGTACATAATAAATAAATAAATCTTAAAAAAAAAAAAGAACTAAAATCAAGTTCCCTTCATATAAAATTTGGCCTCTTAAGGAGCATGCTATGGCTTGAGGCATGAGTCAGAGGTAGGAGGCTTGCCTAGAATTCCCAAGTGAGGATCTTGGGGGTGTGGCTCAGTGGTAGAGCACCTGCCTAGAATCCCCCAGTGAGGGGCTGGGGTGTGGCTCAGGAGTAGACTGTTTGCCTAGTTTGCAGTAAGTCTTAGGTTCAACCCCAAGTATCACAAATAATAAATAAATAAATGTACAAACAGATAAATGAATAAGATAAAAACAAAGACCACAAGGTCACTATACAGAACACCCAGCAGCATGTTGCATACTAACCCCTGTCAAGTTCTAGAACATTCTCGTACTCCCCAAAAGTGGCCTTGTGACCATCCATCATCACTCCTCATTCCTCCTCCCTGGTCCCTCTGTCCTATGGTGGTTCTGGGGCCACATCCCGAGAAAGACAAAGAGCCAAGGAAGGCTTAGTGCAGAGAGACGACAAGCCACCAGCTCTAGGAAGGACAGGGCCCGCCTCAGGGGAGTCTGGGCCCTGAGACCCCAGGACTGTGTGGGAGTGGAACAGTGGCGGCGAGGGAATGGGAAGGACTCTCTCCCTCTTGGGGTCTATGTATGGTGATATTTTCTTTTGTATTAAAATGCTATTTGTATAATAAATAAAGTTGCCTGGGGGTCAGAGCTATTAGCAAGCCATAGGAAAGCAGGGCAGTGGTGGTGTACAGTTTGTGATCATAGCACTTGGTAGACAGAGCTAGGTAAGTCTCTGTGTGTTCAGGGATACAGCCAGCATTGGATACACATGCCTTTAATCTCATTACCAACCATAGAACACCTGGAGGTCTATACAGATAGGCCGTAATGAGGCAGTCCTGTGGTTGGGTTTACAACCAATGAGAAGGCAGAACAGAGACTCTATAAAAAGACTTTAACCCAGAAAGCCTGGCTCCTTCGGAGAGGTAGGACCACTGCAGGAGGAGGAAGGGTAAGGTTTTGGCTCTTAGCTCTGACCTCTTGGCTTTCTTCTTTGCATTGGTTCTGTGTTTCTTATTTATACGACGGTTAGTTACATCTACATCTATGTGTTGACATTTCCACATCTTGACACAGCTGAGAGGGGACAGCCAGGCCTGGAGGCCAGTGGTGACTCTGCATGCCATCGGGGGCAGGGTAGGAGTTGTCTCACCTCTGAACCTGAAGCTTTGAAAAAGACTCTCTCTCTCTGTCTCCCTGTCTCTCTGTCTCTCCGTGTCTCTCTGTCTCTCTATCTCTGTCTCTCTCTGCCTCTGCCTCCTGAGTGCTGGAATTAAAGGCATGCTCCACCGTGCCTGGTGCAGACAATTCAGTCTTTTTTTTTTTTTTTTTTTTTATTATTTTTTTTATTAGGGGTTTTTTTTTTTTGCTTTGCGCCTTTCCTGGAGCTCGCTCTGTAGACCAGGCTGGCCTTGAACTCACAAAGATCCGCCTGCCTCTGCCTCCCGAGTGCTGGGATTAAAGGCGTGCGCCACAATTCAGTCTTAACCAGCTCATAGGTGGGACTGAACTCGGTGTGTTTGGTGTTCAGTTCTGAGTTTTCTTGGGACCATGTGGCTGTCAGACCTGGTGCTCTTCTGTCAATGCCCTCAACCTGCCTTGAACAGATCAGCACTCAGCAGCCAAACCATGGCCTGGGGACCACGCCTGCCAGGGTTGCCTTAAGATGGCCAGGAACCACCTCTGGGAAGTAAGGAGCCCCTCTCATGCTCTGTCTGGGTCTCAGTTTATCTGTTTTAGAGCGTTGGGGCTCTAGAATGAACTAGATGGTAATCCAGAGATGGAGGACCTGGCCACATGTCCCCCACAGTCACACTCACCTATGGGAGCTTCAGTGCCTCTTTCAAGGCTTGGGCAGTCAACCCTGAAACACACCAAAGCTATGAAGCCCAGGGAGGGTTGTCAGGACATGAAGGGACACAGCTTACTTAGAGGCCACTGCAGCCTGGGTTACCTGGTCTGGGCAGATCTGTGCCTGGGCCTCAAGTGAGGGCCAGCCAAGACGTTTGCAGACAGCATGTTCTGGGGCTCATGGACTCTCCATAATCTTCAGTGAGCAATTCTGTCTAGCTTTAGCTCTGTGGTTGGGGTGATGGGGGGGTGTCTTGCTGGATGAAAATGGTGAATAATCAGGGAGGGGCCCCCTAGGATCTGTGGGGCCTGGAGCTGGCCTGGCTGGGATGGGCAACAGGGTACATGATGGAGAGGGGAGGCCCCAGAGGACCTTTAGAACTGGTTCTTCCTCCCCCTCCTTTGTTTACATGTCTCAGAGAAGTTCAGAATGGATATTTATAGTGGGAGGAAAGAACTGGCTTAGGGTTCTGGTGAGCTGGGGAGGGAACAGTATTTCCCATTGAAGGGAAGCTCAGAGCTCTTAACAGATCGATAAGTGCATTTAGTTGATGGCCACAGGGCTTTAGAGGGAGGCAGGACCCTCCACCCCCACTGCCCCGCCTTTTAAGGGGGGGTGCTTCCATGGAGACAGCATGGGAGCCTGGGTTCTGGTTGCCTGGGTCTTCACAGTGGCATGGGGTCTCAAGCTCTCTGCACCCACTGAGGAAAGAGTCTTCCAAGGTGGATGCAATGGAGCTGAGATGTTGGGTCCACACCCTGTATCCAGCTAGAGACGGCCGGAGTAGACACCCCCACAATGGCTCCATTTCACCTATGGACACAGATGGACTGTGGACGGTCAGCCACTCGACAAATTGGTTCTTTTGGTAGGAGGAGGATGCTAGGGATTGAATCCAGGGCCTCTTGCATGCTAAGCCAGTTGGTCTTCTAGGCCACGCCCCCAACCCTTCCCTGGACAATGCTAGGCAGGTGCTCCACCACTGAGCCACACCCCAGCCCCTCACTGGAGGATTCTAGGCAGGAGCTCTACCACTGAGCCACACCCCAGCCCCTCACTGGAGGATTCTAGGCAGGTGCTCTACCACTGAGCCACACCCCAGCCCTCACTGGGGACTCTAGGCAGTGTTCTGTTACTGAGTGTACCTCAGTCTTTCTTTTCCTTTTTATTTTGAGGCAGGGTCGCAGTTGCCAAGGATGGACTCACTTTGTTACCTAGGCTGGCCTTGAACCTTCTTGATCCTCCTGCTTCAGCCTCCTGAGGAGGTGGGATGACAGACCTGCTCCTTCTCAGAGGAAGTTCAAGGGCAGTGTAAGCACCCACTCCAGACAGGATAAACAGAGACAACACTGGGTACACTGTGCCATCCTGTCCACTGGTCCACTCGGGGCTACAGAACTCTCTGAACCCAGAGACTGAAGAGTGCTCCCTTAGAGTTCTTATCTTTACTTGAAGTTTAGTTTTAAAAAGCAGCCTTTAATCCCAGCACTTGGGAGGCAGAGCCAGGCGGATCTCGGTGAGTTCGAGGCCAGCCTGGTCTACAGAGTGAGATCCAGGACAGGCACCAAAACTACACAGAGAAACCCTATCTCCAAAACCAAAAAACCAACCAACCAAACAAACAAAAAAGCAGGGTTAAAGACTTCTCTGTCAAGCTAGGCATAGTGGCACTCGCTTTTAATCCTAGCACTAGGGACGCAGAGGCAGGAGGATCTCTGAGTTTGAGGTCAGCCTGGTCTACAGAGTGAGTTCCAAGACAGGCAGAGCTGCATAGTAAGACCCTGTTCACACACACAAAAAGAAGCCACAACAACAACAAAACAAACCAACCAACCACAAAAAACGTCTCCACAAAGTAGTACTTTGTCATGTCAAATAACAGTTCCCCATAATGGGTGAGGGCTGACCGTTGCAACCAGCCAGGCTGAGGTAACATGCCATCTCAGCTTTGAAGACCTCACACAAGAAAGACGGCAGATCCAGGAAGCAGGCTGGTTCACATGAGTACTTCAGAGACCGAGGCAGGAGAATTATTGTGAGTTTGAGGCCATCCTGGGCTACAGTGTGAGACCCTCAGAAAAAGTAAAAATGGTGCTTAAAAAAATAAAAATAAGACTACCACTAGCATGGCTCATGCCTGGAATCCCCCAGTGAGGGGCTGGGGTGTGGCTCAGTGGTAGAGCACCTGCCTAGAATCCCCAGTGAGGGGCTGGGGTATGGCTCAGTGGGAGAGCACCTGCCTAGAATCCCCCAGTGAGGGGCTGGGGTGTGGCTCAGTGGTAGAGCCTCTGCCTAGAAGCCCCCAGTGAGGGGCTGGGGTGTGACTCAGTGGTAGAGCACCTGCCTAGAATCCCCCAGTGAGGGGCTGGGGTGTGGCTCAGTGGTAGAGCCCCTGCCTAGAAGCCCCCAGTGAGGGGCTGGGGTGTGACTCAGTGGTAGAGCCTCTGCCTAGAATCCCCCAGTGAGGGGCTGGGACAGGAGTGGCCAGGGATTGACATTAGGGCTACAGCACAGGAGTCACTGGTCACCAGTGTGAGCAGGAGCTGTGGGATGGGAATTTGAGGCAGTAATAACACTGCTCTGTGAAGGTGTACAGGAGAGCAGAGCTGAGCATCAAGGTGTCTGTCTAGGCTCTCCCTCCCTCCTGGCTCTGTGACCACGGCTCAGTTGACTTCTTGCTTCTCTAGGTTGAGCAGTGGGGACTGGCCAATGTGCTGGAGGCAAATGAGCTCTGGCCTGCCCATGATCTGAGTGAGGCTTCAGTTTCTTTTACAGTTTTTAAGGGACACCAAGTAACGTAGGAAAGACCATGAAAAGCCGCTGTCAAAGACATTGCTTGCCTATTGGCAAATTACAAAGCACTGGGCTAGTGCCTGTCAAGGGATAAGTCAGTTTTTCTACATGCTGTGTTGCCCCATCTTTTACTCCAAAGTTGGTTGAAGATGTGGGCTGCCTGCCCAGCTGGCCTCTCAGGAGGACACGTGGCCCTGGCTCTGCTTTCCATATGGCTCAGGACTCTGTCTCTTTGGATGGTCCCATCCTGCTGAGTCTTGCCCCCAGCCCAGGGCTGGCTTTTGTGATGCCTGAGGGCCCAGGAGCCAGTATAATCTGAGCAGAGCTGGATTCAGCAGGATGCATGAATCGGTCTGTCTCGACCACATATCTGGTTGCCCTCCATGGACAACTGGGGCTGAATCTGACACCCACGGGGTCCCCAAAAAGGCAGCTGTGTGTAATTGGCCTTCTCCAGTGGGCATGGTGCTAGCCTGTCTTCTCACGTGGCCTGAGTCCTATGAGTGGGTGAAAGTAACAAGTACAGGCTGAAACAAGGAGCCTGCTGAGCCGTGGTAGGGAAGCGAGGCATAGTGACAATACACAGAACTGTCATGCTAGCACAGAGGTGGGATGGAGGGCTGAGATAGGAGGGTCCTGAGTTCAAAGCCACCCTGGGCTACCCAGTCAGACCATGTTTGAAAGTATTCTAAACAGACTTTTGCTTGATGGTACAGTTTTGTAAACCTTGTACATGAGTGCCTGAGACAGGAGGATAGAAAAGCAGAGTCCAACTTCGACTTTATTGCAAATAACCGAGGGCTAGAGGTGATGTTAAGCCAGAGAGCACTTGCCTAGCATGCCCAAGGCCCTGTATTTTATCCCCAATAACATTTGAAAACAGAAAGGGAGGGAGGAAAGGGGAAAAATAAAGAAATGTGTGGAAGAATGCAAGCCAGCCGATCCCTAGGGTCATTAGCAGGCATCTGAGTTTCGGGTTCAGCAGCCTGCATTGCCTGGCCACGAGCAAGAACTCCAGTCCTGGAGACATATGAGTGGACCTCACTCCCACATGGCTGCCGTGTGGGGCTGCCCCAGTAACCACCTACTGTGTTCCGGCTACTTATTTTGATCTTGAGATAGACAGTTCTCTTGTCCCCGCTCCACATGTGGGTAAACTGAGCCTTGACAGGTCCCACACACCAAGTAAACTCTTCTTCCAGGCCTGTGATGGGGCAAACATCCCTGGTCATGTTCCCTCTCCCTCTGCCACCTCTTTACTCTGCTCCACAGAAGCAGCATGCTTGGCCGCAGGAAACCAGTAGCCCCTGCCCAGCAGCCCCATGCCTAGGAGCCTGGCTTCCTAGAAGCCCAGAGGAGCCAGACGGTGCGTCGATTGCTTACCCTGGAGGCGCCCACAGAAGCTGCCCCACTGTCCTGCTGCCAGGGCAGCATGGGCATGGGGCAGTGGGGCACTGGGAGCTCCTCCTACTACATCTGGCCAGGCTGGTTGTCATAATTAAATACCTCTCACTGTGGCTACACAGCAGGGCTGCATGGGAAGGTGAGAAGTTGCAGATTCTGCAGCACAGCCAAGATCTAGGAGTCTGTTTGGAGGTCGAGGGCATCCCTCTGAGAACCCCCACATCCTACACACCGAACTGGCCAGAGACCCTCCCATCTTTGAGCTGCAGCAGATCTAGCAGGAAGGATGACACGTCCCTACCCTGGCAGTACTGGTGGCAGGTCTCCTTTCCTCATTCCAGGTCTTCAGTGCCCTTGGGGGGTCCAGCCTCCAGGCAGCTCCATTCACAAGCCAAACGCACCCAAGGATGTCCCCCCCACCCACGTCAGCATCACCCACGCTTGTGGAGACACTAAACTGGCAGATTGGTTAAGAACAGGCCAGGGCCAGGACACAAGCCCCATTAATTCCATCTCTGGTCTAATTAGCCCTAATATCACCCTGATTCTCTCTGACACCTGGAAGTCCTCAGGCCAGTGCCTGGGTGACCAGCATCCTGCCTGCCCCTCCCCATGGCCCCCCTGGAATGCCCCCCGCCCCCAACATACCCATGACTTCCCCATCAAACCAGGCAATCCATGCAGCTGGCTCCATGTCTTCTGCTTTTTTTTCTATTTTGAATTCTGGTAACTGACAATTTAACCTAAAAATCTTCTGTGTTTCCAGCTTGTACAGTGGTAAATAGAGATTGACAGTTTATTTTCGCGTTCCCCCGGCTGGAGGGGAGGGCAGCCAGGCGGCGGGGGGAAACCCATTTGAAAGAAATACTTGCGGGTCCCTGACAGACTCCAGACCGGGCCGTCGTCGCCCGCCTTGGCAATCTGAGGGACCTGTCACACTGCGTGATCGGTCTTTTTACAAACACAAACGCCGCTGATTTCTTATCAAATGTAAAACCGGCCTGGCTCTTTCTTAAACGGTTACCGCGAGCATGAAATTGACATTGTGAATCACGAGTGACAAGGGGCTGTCTGGGCTGTAATTGATCCGTGCTTAGGAGGAGGCTGGGCCGGCCCTGAGCCCTCCCTAGACCCCTGAGCCCCCCAGGCTGAGCCCCAACCTCAGATCTCTGTCAATGGAAGAAAACCTGTGATTCATATCCCGGACGTTTTTTTTTTTTTTCCACGTCTGCGATCCTCCGGAGGTGTCAATTCCAATTTCCATGGCCTCATCATTACCTACATCAAACGGCTGTAATTGGTGGCTACAGAAATTTATCCTCCAAAAGGAGAGAGAGAGAGAGAGAGAGAGAGAGAGAGAGAGAGAGAGAGAGAGAGAGAGAGAGAGAGAGCTGTCTAGATGGGGAAAGGATGCTTCAAATGAGATTTCAGAGGCTACAGTAACCACCCTTGAGGTTGGCAGGGAAGAGAGGAAAATGAGGTGGGGTCTGTCAGGTGTGAGTGTCACAGAGCAGTCACAAACCCTGTTCCCGGACAGTATTGCCATCACAGTGACGGCTGGCAACCCTGGAGAACTTCTCCCTGCCAGGCTACAGTTTGCACAGCTGGAGAGCGCAGAGTTCTATGTTCCAGACAGAGGGAGTCATTCTGTAGTTATGGCCACTTTGTAGACAGGGAAACCAAGGCCCAGAGAACCGCCTCCAAGCCGTTTAGGATCTCTTCCTTTAGGACATTGCCACTGTGTCTCTGGATCCTCCAGAGTCCCGGTGTTCTGTCTACTGAGAGGGCTGTGCTGGGCTGGCTGTGAAACCTGAATGTTTCTCAAGTTGTAGAGGAGGGCTCGGGCAGCGGCTTCAACCTGTCTCCCTCAGCGCTGGATATTGTCACCCTGGCCTGGAGGGACAGACAGGAGGCCAGGCTCACTCTCCAACCTGGACTGCAATTCCCAGTGCCAAACAGTGCCCACGATCACCTCCCCTGGGTCCCACGCCCCTTCCAGCAGCTCCCTGGACGAGTGTATTTATGTCTATTTTTTTTTCCATTTGAATTTTTCTGACTGATGAAACGATGATGGGAAATTACACACGCAGCGACCGTGCCCGCAGCAACCCGCGGCAAGCTCTCCAGCTCACAAGGCAACCCACACCACTGGGCACCGTGCCAGCACTCCAAGCTCCTCACAGACACTGCAGGAAGTCACCCCAGCACCCCCATTTCTGCAGGTGGGGAACCGAGGCCACCCACAAACCTGGCCCTCTCCACAGCACTGAGAAGCCTGAGATTGCCAGATGCACCCTGGAAATCCGTTCTGCAAGGCTTTGGCAGGAAGTTCCTGGGGCCTCTAAGACAGAGTGGCCATTTCCTCCAGATAGCCAGTTTTCTCTCCCATTCGTATTGCCATGGATATACTAAAATGGTGCCTGTTCTTTTTACCTTGGCCCCTTGGAAGCTCAGAGCTTGTGGGGTTTTTGTTGTTGTTGTTGTTGTTTGTTTGTTTTTGTTTTGTTTTGAAACAGGATCTCTCTGTAGCTCTGACTGTCCTAGAACTCGCCATATAGACCTGGCTTGTTTCAGACTCTGAGATTTACCTACTTGTGCCTCCTCAGTGCTGTGATTAAAGGCATGTGCCAGCACACCTGGTGTGGTTTTTTGTTTTTTTTTTTTAATAATTTATGTGCATCGGTGTTTTGCTTGCATGTACATCAGTGTGAGGGTGCCAGATTCCCTGGAAGTGAAGTTACAGGAAGTTGTGGGTGCTAGGAATTGAACCAGGGCCCTCTTGGAAGAGCACCAAGTGCTCTTAACCGCCGAGCCATCTTTCCAGCCCTTTCCTTTGTTTTTCGAGACAAGAGCTCATGTATCCTAGGCTAGCCTCAAACTTCTTATGTAGCCGAGGATGACCACAAACTCCCCACTTTCTTGCCGTCCCCTCCCAAGTGCTGGGATTACATTTGTGGTGCTGGGGGTACCCCAGGGTTTCATGCACACACTCTACCAACTCAGCTACACGGCAAGCCTTTTTAGTCTGCTTTTTACAGTTTTGTAGACCTCTCCTCCTCCATGCTGGCTCACTAAGCATCTTAAATCCTTTAGAGACTGCCGTAGGGTCTGAGTGGGTGATGGTTTGTGTAGGGTGGGAGCATCACTAGGGAAGATGACTCCCAGTCATCTTCTCACCATTTCCTCAGCGCCCTGCCCAGGGATTCTGTGGAGATCCCAAGAGGGTGGGTGATGGGACATTTTATGTTGGTGGTGGGTGGTGATGTGGAGGCTCTGGGAAGGGTGACAAGGTGGCGCGAGTCAGGGCAGCTCTCAAGAGGCTGTGACAGGAACAGATCCAGGGATTATTTTTGCTCAGGACATATTGTCAGCAAATGTGTTTCGTCTCTTTGGCCAGGTTTGATTGACAGCGTCTTTCTGGAGTGTTGTGTTAAGGAGGATTCTGAGGGCTGGAGAGAGGGCCCAGTGGGTAAGGGTGCTGGCTGTGCAAGCATGAGGACCTGGGTTCAGATCCCCAGCGCCCCCCAAAGAAAGCCAGTTGTAGCTTGTTGCCATGCACACATCTGCAACTCCAGAGCTGTGGGTGGGGTTGGGGACCCATGAGAGTCACTGGGATTTGCTGTCTGCCCACCTAGCTCCAGGTTCAGTGAGAGACCCTGTCCCTGGGAATGAGGTGGAGAGTGACAAACCAGGACCCCTGCTGTCCCGTCCCCCCCCCCCCTCCCCGGCCGCTGCTGTCTGTGAAAGAGGGACGTGACAGACAGAAGCTACCACTGCCACCACTGTCATGACATCCCTGGGGTCAGGGGTCAGGCTGCACCAAAGCTCTGCCTTCAGAATGTTCACCTTGTTGGTGGCTTATAGAGGTCTCTGTTGTAGGTAGAGGGTCACTCTGGGGTGAGCTCCAGGGGCTCTGTGTTTCTCTGCAGGCTTGGAATGGGCAACCCAGCAGGCTGAGGGAGGGCAGCTGAGGCCACCTGTGGTCCTGAAGCAGCAGAGGTACCAAGCATAGCCAGGGACAGAGCTAAGGGCTGGGGGTTCCTGGGTAGATAGAGCAGCCATCTCATACAGAGCTTTAGGTGAGGCTCCTGGAGGCAGCACCGACTCCCAGGTCCACAGGAGTGAAGAGGTCTTTGTTGTCTCTCTCATCCCTGGGTGGGACAGAGAATTTTTTGGGGGGTGAGGTGGGGAAACTGAGTTCCATGGAGCTAGAGTCAGCATGAGATGGAATAAGTCTTCCTTGTATATGGCTCCACCCCCCTGGGAAGCCCCTTCCCGCCAGAGGCTCAGAGGAGCTCAGATGCCAGGCCCAGGGTGGTGGCTCCTTCCCTAGCTCAGACCCTGAACTGAATGTCTCCTCATCCCGCCACAGAGCTCCCTGGGGTGGGCCAAGCCGGGCTGGCATCTCCGAATGAGTGGGAGAGAGGAGGGGGGGGGGCAGCCAAAACTTTAAGGTATATGAACTGTGAAATTAAATGGAAATACTCAAATAAGGAACGGCATAGCAACATAAGCAAAGATGTTTACCAGGCCTTGAAGTTAAATACAGATTTTTTCATAAACCCCAAACACAAGAGGCAATAAAGTTCTGTGAAATGTTAAATATAATTTACAGTGGAAAAAATGTTCCTTGCTGTCATAAACCCTCCAGAGGCATGTCACTTGGGTTCCCGGGAAGCTGGGTTCTGCTGCCCTACCCCCTGCCTGGCATGGGTTTGTTGGACGCCCTCAGCCCCCACAATGCTATAAGACCTGAGGACCCAGAGCAGGTTGGCCTCCACATGGCTGCCAGCACCTCTTCCCTGAGTGGCAGGTGTCACCATGAACCCTGGGGAGTTGGTAGGGCAGCAGACAAGGATGGTGGGGGCTGAGGAGTCCTGGTCCCTTCCAGCCTTGGCCTTGAGTGGTCATTTGCACTATGGTGAGAACGAGCTTGTCTGTTGTAGTCTTCCTGGGCCAGTAGCCGTCCCTCTGTCATGGATGTGGACTGAGTCATCACCAGGCCTGGATAGGAGAAGAGACAAAGGGAGCTGTTTAGAGTGGAACCCTCCTCCAGGCTAACTGTGGATAGAGAGGGCTTTCCAACCTCCCAGGACTGTTGTCAAGGTGAGGGTTCTCATGGGAGAAAATCCATCTGGGGCAGCAGCCCCACAGTCCAGAGGCATGGGGTGTGTGTGTGTGGGTGTGTGTGTGGGTGTGTGTGTGTGTGTGTCTGCTGCAGAGGGGTATGTATCTGACAAGTGTTGGGCCAGGAGCCTATAAGTTAATACATGCCTGAGTTAATAATGTGGGACTGTAACTATCTGTGTGTCTCTTGGGGGGACCATGTGGGGTCAGGACATGTCCCCAGGCAGCCCCATACCTGCTTCCCTGAACTATATGGTAAACTCTGAAGTCCCAGGGAGTTTCACGAAAAAAGGACTTCCTTCCCCTATATTGTAAATGAATACCCAAGTCTTCCTTTTTTTGACAGGGCTGGAGTAGAGAAGCGGTACTGGGGTGCCTGGCCTAAGGCACCCCAACCTGGGCCATCCTGAAGCCCTGTCCCCTGTCACCTAGACACTGGGGCTACCAAAGAGGTGATGGGACACATGAGCCTTGCAGAGCAGCCCGGGCCCATGGAACCTAACAGAAGTGCTAGCTAGCATTCAGGTAGCCCAGCTCTAGGCCTCTAACCCACCTCCACGTGTATGCAGATGGGTGTCCATACACCCGCTTCCCACGTGGTGTTGAGTTCCAGGCCCTGCTGCTGGGAATTGGGGACCCAGAGTACCAGGTGTGCCCCTTTTGGGGGACGGGGCGGGGTATGGCACTCCCATCTTGAGGGGTAGCAGGGAAGCAGCCCTAGCAGCCAGGGTCTGTGTGGCCAATCGATTTCTGTCCTCATCCGCTGGGCATCAAAGGAGGGGCCTGCCCAAGATGGGCCACCTGGGTCCCAGGGCCTCAGGGTTCTCTTGGGACAGTGCTGTTGGGGCAATGGGGAGGTGGTCCCCGCCCCTCCTGCTGCCTCTCCCAGGGCCCTTGTCACCTGGAGGCTCCTTAGCAAGTACATTTCCACATCCCCAGCCTTCCTAATTTATGCGCCCTGCCTCGGTGGTGAGGAGAGGAGCGTGTGTGAGGGGGTGTTTTCTTTGAAAACAAGATGGCTGTGAGAAAAGCGACAGTGGCTGGAACCGCTGGCTAGTTAGCGCTGAAGACTTGAGCGGCAGGCACGCAGCTGCAGAACAAAAAACAAACAAGCCACACGCAGTGCAGCGGCTCGGCGAGGGGCCGCATGCTTGGGGGGTTCCGGGGGACAGAGCGTCCCACGGAGTCTACTACAGCAGGCAAGCTTCACACCCTTCAAGGGTGTGAGGGCCTCCGGCCAGAGAGTCAGGACTCCTCCCTCTGGCAACCCTGGGAAAAGGTCCCTGGAGGGAGCCAGGGGTCGGAAAGGCTTGGGAACCCAAATCCCGCCTAGTAATTTAAGCTTGCTGTCTCCTGTCCTGTCCCCTAGAAAGATGGGGAACAGCTGGTCACCCACAGCTTCTAATAAATCCCAGCAGTAGAGGAGGAGGGACATCGCCTGGCCACCCTACTGTCCCCAGACACAGACTTAAGAGCAAAAGCCATTGACCTTTGGGTCTGCCACGAACCCCTGGGGTTCTGGTCCCCAGAAGAGACTGTCGCTGGCTCAGCAGCCTTTGTTTGGGGTGCACCGGGCTGTGCCAGGTTGGGAGGTCGGGGGTCTGGAGGTGCGGGGGGGACAGGCCTTGACTCCTTTGTGCAGACAAGTTCTATGCGCTTTGTGCAGCACCGGGCGAACTTGCGCCTCCAGCCCGGGATTAGAGAAATCCGAGAGTGTTTTTTTCTGCATGCCTGCCCGCTCCCGGGCGCCCACGGCCTGCTGGGTAACTGCCTATTATCCTCTGGTTCCACTCCAGTGCCCTCCCCAATAAAACTTTTCATATCCTTATAAACGAACTCGATTGCCGTGTTATAAACATTTACACTGCACTAACAGATCATCTCCGTACATCGGAATTGGCTAAATTCCCTTTTCCAGATGAATATATTGAAGGAGATTACAGATATGATAGCTTTTCAGGCTGCTGAACCCAGAGAAATTAGTTTAGTGAGCACTTACAGGGGCTAAATTGGAACCATTAAATAGTGGATTAAATTGATGGCGTTTTCATTGTCTGTCCTTCGGTACCGCTGTAAAATCAATTAGCCGGCACCAGCCCATTCTCCCTGCACAGCGATGGTCGCCCCCTCAGGACCCTGATGCGAAACCTACCAGCAGCCGAAGAGTTCGGGGACACACCTGTGAGTGCCCGGACACACGATAGCACCCGGACCGCAACTCGGGGACACGTCTGTGAGTGCCCGGCCGGGCACAAGACCGCACTGGGACCCCTTAGCGGGGATGGTGCCTTCGCTGCCGCTGCCGCCACCGCCACCGTGCTACAGGGGAACACCAGCAGTTGCCTCTCTGCAGGGTGCTTGGCGTGGTTGGGGTTGAGACTTTGTTTATGTTCCTGGGAGACCCAGTGAGTGAGGATTTGGAGGGAAGTAAAAATCTTGAAGGGCAGAGGAGGACATGCAAAGGGTACCCCGGGGAAGCAGGGGTTCTTTTGGTGTTTGTTTTGTTGCTTTGCATGTTTGGAGACAGGGTCTTAGCCTCAAATTCACTACAGAGCTGTAAATTCCTCATCTCCTGCCTCTGCCTCCTGAGTGTTGGAATTACAGGCCCCACCACACCTGGCTCTTTTAAGCATTTTTAAAAATTAAAGAAAGCCGGGTGGTGGCACAGGCTTTTAAGGCACATGCCTTGGAGGCAGGCCAGTTTCTGTTAGTTCAAGGCCAGTCTGGTCTACAGAGCTAGTTCCAGGACAGTCAAGGCTACACAGAGAAACCCAGTTTCAAAAAACAAAACAACAACAAAAACAAAAAAACTAAATAAAAAATTTTGAGATAAGATCTTTTGTAACTAAACTGACCTTGAAACCCTTATGCATCAGAATTTATTAGAAGTTTGGTCAAAACTAACACCCGGGGCTGAGGAGGTAGCTGAGTTGGTAGAGAGCTGGCTTAGCATGTGAGAAGCCCCGACATGGAATCCATACTGTGATATAAACAGGGTGTGGTGCTGCAGATCAGGAGACTGAACCCCTGACCTTTCTACCTCCACCTCCTGAGTTCTGGGATTACAGGTGCCACCAGACCAAGTCTTTTTTTTTTTTTTTTTTTTTATGGTTTTTTGAGACAGGGTTTCTCTGTGTAGCTTTGCACCTTTTCCTGGAACTCGTTTTGTAGACCAGGCTGGCCTTGAACCCACAGAGATCCACCTGCCTCTGCCTCCTGAGTGCTGGGATTAAAGGCGTGCGCCACCAACGCCCAGCTGTCAGACCAAGTCTTTTAAGCATGTCAAAAGTGATTTTTTTTATATTAAGTTAAATTTTTTTATCCTATATATTTATTTGTTTGTTTATGGCCTCACAAGACATGAGTGTGTGTGTGTGTGTGTGTGTGTGTGTGTGTGTGTGTGTGTGTCACTATGCACTTGTGGAGGTCTAAGGACAACTTGCCTCAGACTGGGGAAACCGAGGAGAATTTGACAGTTTTCTCCTCCCACCATGTAGGTCCCAAGGAGGGAACTCAGGTTGTCAGAATTGGCAGAAAGTACCTTTACCCGCCGAGCCATCTTGACGGCTCAAGTTAAAACTTTTGTAGCTTTGTGCCTTTTCTGGAACTCACTTGGTAGCCCAGGCTGGCCTCGAACTCACAGAGATCCGCCTGTCTCTGCCTCCTGAGTGCTGGGATTAAAGGCGTGCGCCACCACCACCTGGCAAAACATTTTTTTGAAATAGGGTTTCAGGTTGCCTAGGCTGGCCTTGAACCCACTATAAAGTTAGGGTAACCTTAAGCTCCAGATCCTCCTGCCTCCACCCACAGAATGCTAGGATTACAGGCAAGTGCACCACCAGGCCTGGTGTATGCAGTGCTGTGAGTGGAACCCAGGGCTTTGGGCATGGCTGGGCAAGCGCTCTACCCACTGAGCAACATCTCCAAACTTCGGTCTTCATTTTGACTGAACTCAACTTGTGACTCCTGGCTCCCCAAACAAAATTGCCCAAGGGAGCTGCAGAAGCCATTGTGCCCTAGAAGACTACCCCAGTCCCTGGGAACACACCTTATCCATGCAGGAGAAAGTTGGGGTTCAGGGTTCTGCCCTGCAGGCTTCTCTGCCCCCTCCTACCGCAACTCCCCAGGCCTGTGCAGTGAGATGATTAGATGGGCAGCCCCGGAGGAACCATGCTGGGACCTGGAGGAAACCCATCTCCCAGCTCCAGGAAAGAGAGGAAGAGGTGGGTGTGGATCCTGTGGGATGGCTGTTGGGTAGCCCTTCAGTGGCCAGAGCTTACAGGGTGCTGAGGCTGGGGGATGGGCACATAGTGACTGGCATTTTCTTCCCCACAAACTTTCCGCAAGCACCAGCACGGAGTATCTTCTGTGGTAGCACATCTCTGGGGCAGAGGCTCTAGAACCTCTATGAGGACCCGGCTCAGCCAGCGGCTGCTCATCCAGGGGTCTGCGGGCTGGGGCCCTGACCTGAAGCTCCTGGCAGGCCTGTGCACATGCGCCATGCCTTTGCCCCTCATTTTCAACGGCAGACACTGACAACTGTCTCAGTTTGCTTTTGTTTGATGTCGGACATGATCAACACTGCGACCAAAAGCAACTTGGGGAGGAAACAGTTTGTTTCACCAGGCGGCTTATACAGTCCACCGTTGAAGGAAGTCAGGGCAGGAACTCAAGGCAGGAATCTTGAGGCAGAACCTGAAGCAGAGACCAGGGAGGCAGACTGCTTACCGGCTCGCTCCTCATGGCTTGCTCAGTCTGCTTTCTTATAGAACCCAGGACCAGCAGCCCAGGGGTGGCCCCATCCACAGTGAACTGGGCCCTCCCACGTCAATCACCAGTCAAGGAAATGCTCCTCAGACTTGTTCTCAGGCCGAGGCCACCACTCAGTTTGCGGAGGTTGCTTCTCCTCCGATGACTCAAGTTTGTGCCAAACTGATGAAAAGGAAGCTCAATGGTCAAGTTCATGCTGATAATCCAGGGAACAATAATAACAGAGCCACTGTCTCCACTACCTGGGACTCCAGGTAGCTTGTGGTAGGTTCTCCATTGTAGGCCTGGGGTGGGTCCTGGGGTTCTGAAGAGGAGGATGGAGAGGAGCACAGGGATGTCCTACTGTGTGCGCTTCCTGGAGTCTGTGAGCAAGGGTGCTTGGGTACTTGTCACGGTGCCAGGAATATAGGAACAGACCCACTGGCCTGAGGATTCCTGTGGGTATAACGTCCAGGTGTCATGGACGGGGCCTGGGGTGCCTGGATTCCCGTTGTCCCCTTTCCTCTACTACAGTCCCCTTTCTCCTCCTCACCCCCTCTCGCCTCACACCAACCTGTCTCTAGTTCAGCTGCCCCTGTACCCGGGCAGGTCAGTCAGTCCAGTGGATTTCAGCTAGATGCATCTGCTCGGAATGGAAGAAGGCGACTGG
This sequence comes from Peromyscus aztecus, assembly GCA_902168405.1. Taxonomy (NCBI): domain Eukaryota; kingdom Metazoa; phylum Chordata; class Mammalia; order Rodentia; family Cricetidae; genus Peromyscus; species Peromyscus aztecus. The sequence goes on along the minus strand of CABHPQ010000658.1, from coordinate 27,096 downwards.
ACTAAATGCATGCAGGCCCTGGAAATGGAGATCCTGGTTCTGTGAACTCAGACTGAGCTGTTGCTGGGCTCAAGCTGGGCCCTCCTCATGATCTAGAACATCTGCCACAGAGACCAGGTGAGAAAGCTAGATTGGGGGAGCTCAACTGTAGTAGCTGCTGCCAGGGTGGGAGGGCGGGGGGGGGGGGTGCTGACGAAAGGCGGGGGACAATTTAGGGTAGAACTTTCCACGGGAGTCATGTGGATGGCAATCCCCAGCATCATGCGCTTCCTTCAGACCTTGCTGCCAAACTGGGACACCTTAAGTGCCATTCGGAACCCCGACCCCGGCCACGTGCCCCATATTGATTTCTCTTTTAGGGCAATGGAGACAGCTGTGTGCAAGGTGCTGTCTTCTGCTCCCCAGGAGGAAATGCAACCCCCTGGGAGTAGGAAGGGGGCAGACAGAGCCCAGCTGAGGTTTGATGGGAAGGTTTGGGGCTCCCTCCTGCGGCTCCCCCTTCCTGTTCATAGGACTGGGATGCCAGGCAGATTATCAGGGGTCAGCCCCCCCTAGATCCCGGCTCCTGGCCCCCCGCAGGCTCCCAGCACCTCCCTGTCTTCACCTTTCCTGACCCCTGACCCCTAATTGCTCTGAGAACCACAAGACCCCAGGCCAGGCTGAGAGGTCCCTGTTCCGGTGGATTAACGCCTTTGCCAAAATAAAAACACATGACAGTTTCGTGTGAGCCCAGCTGCTGGACAGTGGTCCTTAGAAGCAGAGAAGGGGGCAAGGCACAGAAGACAGGGGAGGGGAGCTGGGCTCAGGGCTGGTCAGGTGATAGGTACACAAAAGGGGGAGAGGCTTTCTGGGTACCCAGTAAGGGGCACAGGACCCAGGCCAGGGCAGGGCAGGACATCTGACTAGGGATTTCCCAGGTCCCCCACTGCCTTCTGTATCTTAGCTTCTTTGATGCTTAGGACTTATGACTCCATTCTATAGATGAAGAAACTGAGGCCCAGTGATGGCAAAGAAAATTCCAGGGTCCCAGGTAACTATACAATTGCCTAGCTATATTCACATTCTTCAGGTGGAAGAGTTGTGGATCAGAGAGGGGGATGCACCTGCCCAATGTCACACAGGAAACTTGGTGGCAAAAGAGCCAGAATGCGGGTGGGTTTCCCATCCTCCTATCTGCCAGGCTCCTGGAGTGTCTTCCCACCCCCATCCCTCCCTCTTGGCCAGGTTGTGGCCTTGCCTGTTCCTGCACTGTGTGGATAAGGTTTCTAGCCAGCTGGGGGTGGGCTCTGTGAGGTCAGGTGCAGGGAGGGGCAGTGCCGGGGAGGGGCATGGAGGCAGGTGAGAAGACCCGCTGTGGGAAGTTCTCACGGAGGAGATGGAGGGGCCAGGGTGACCTGGCCCTCCCCATTGGGTCACCCGCCGCGGTGAGGGCTGAGTCAGGCGCTCAGCTGGGCACGTGTGGCCCAGATGCTAAAGCTGAGACTCCTCCTGCGAAGAAGTGGGGCCCCCGTCTTCAGCAGGAAACTGCAGCCCAGACTCACGCTTCTGGCTTCTTCTGCAGCTAGGTCTCTGGACACTATACTCTGGGGACGCAGCTATCAGTGCAGCTGTGGAGACCCCAGTCAAGGACCAGGAGCCTGAGCTCACTGAATGGCTTTGCCCCTCTGAGCCTCAATTTCTCCTCTGTGTAATGGGTTAAGTCTCCACCCACCCCCAGGTTCTTGGGAAGCCGGGACAGGGCTGTAACCCAGGCTAGCAGAAGATGAGAAAACAAGGTGTCGTCCCTGTCACGCTTGTCACAGATGGAGTCTCATGCCCGGCCTCAGGGGACATCGGTGGCCCACAGGGAGGGGCTGGGAGGGCTTCAGAGCCTTTCATCACCCGGTCCCAATGTGTTCACTAGCCATGATGAATGGTTGCGGCTTTGAAGGCCAGAGGACCAGGCACGGGCCCAGAGGCAGAGGAGAAGCAATACAGGGCTTCTGACTCAGCCGCCAGTCCCTCTGGCTGTCCAGATCACTCTCCCCGGCCACTAAATAAAGGGGTTGGGGTTGGGGCTGGGATTTCAGCTTGCCTAGCATGGGGAATGCTCTAGATTCCGTCCCCAGCACCGCTTAAACACGGCGCAGTGATCGAGACTGTAATCCCAGCACAGTCTGGGAGGTAGAGGTAGGAGGCTCAGGAGTTCATTTCCATTCTCAGCTACATAGTGAGTTTGGGACCAGCCTGTGATACATGACCCTGTGTTGTGTGTGTGTGTGGTGGGGTAATCCACAGCGAAGAGTGTATGCTGAGGGGCTAGAGAGTGATTAAGAGCACTGGCTGCACTTCCAGAGGACCCTGGTTCAATCCCCCGCACCCAGATGGCAGCTCACAACCATCCGTAACTCCAGTCCCAGGAGATCCAACATCTTCTTCTGGCCTCTGTGGCAACGAGGCATGCACACGGTGCACAGACATGCATGCAAGCAAAGCATCCATGCACATAAAATAAAATATAAATTAAAAAAAAATTGCCAAATGCTCTTGCAGAAGACCCAAATTTGGTTCCCAGCACTCACATCAGACCACTCACAACTGCCTGTAATTTCAGCTCCAGGGGATCTGATGCCTTCTTTTGGACTCTGCAGAAACTTGTACTCTCGTGCACATAAATAAAAATAAATATTTTTAAAAAGAGGAAAACAGGGCTGGAGAAATGCATCTAAAACCTTTTGAGCTGACAGGAAGGAGCAAAGTCAGACTGGGTAGGTCCTGCTGCCTCAGACACACCCAACAACAGCTCACAAAGCCTAAACCCAGAGTAGGATACTGGCCTGGGGTACTCTGAGCCCCCAGACAGCCCCCACAAGATGTGGCTATGCGTTTGGTGGAGCAGGAGTCACAGGGCAACAGACCCTGAGGGACTTGCTCCCAGTCTTTTTTTCAGACCTGTCTTCTCTTCCAGCAAGAGGACTGTGGTGACAGACCTGTCACTCCAGCTACTCAGGAGGATAAGGTCAGAGGGTTGGGTTCAAGGCTATAGATGAGTTCAAGGTCAGCCTACACAGAATCCCCCATTGGAAGGCTGGAGTGTGGCTCAGTGGTAGAGCCCTTGCCTAGAATCCCCTAGTGAGGGGCTGGGGTGTGGCTCAGAGGTAGAGCACCTGCCTAGAATCCCCAGTGAGGGGCTGGGGTGTGGCTCAGAGGTGCTTCATTTCAACCCCATCACCACATACAAAAAAAAAAAAAAGAAGAATGAACAAACAAATGAAAGATAGAAAGGACAAAAGAAAGAGAGAAAGAAAGAAAGAGAGGAAGAAAGAAAGAAAAAGAGAGAAAGGACAAAAGAAAGAAAGAAAGGAAGAAAGGAAGGAAGGGAGGGAGGGAGAGAGGGAGGGAGGGAGGGAGGGAGGGAGAAAACTAAAAAGAATCTCCCACATTGTGCTGGTGCTGGAAGCCAGACTAACCTTTCTAGGAAGTGATTTGGCAGTGTGTAGTGGACACCACTGAACTGCCCAGTGCCTCTGACCCGATAATGCTCCCACTGGGATGCTCTTCTGGAGAAATTATCCAAAATATGGGAGAGCAACATGCCTGAAGATATATCCATTGCAGCAGTGTTTTTAATGACCGAAAAAAATGATGCAGCCGAAATGTCCAACAATCAGGGAGTAGTTCAGTAAATTATGTTACACACACTCAAAGGAATACTAGACGGTCATTAAAAGTGATAATTACAAAGACTGGATAGTGATATATATATATAAACACATCAAGAGTGTAATGCAGAAGGGGAAAGCAGCATGTAGAATTATGTGTACATTAAGGATGTAATGATGTAAAAAGCATATGCGTCAGGAAAAAAGGCCGGAAGATGAGAGTCATACAACAGTAACAAGGGCTGAGATAATTTGTTTTCATGTTTTCTGACTTCTCCGGAAAGGATGGCATTATTTGGTAATTTAAAATTGTCTGTTGTCAGGCTTTGGATTAGGGGTAAATTTTGTTTTTCTTTTGTATCTATCTGGTTTTCCAAATACTCTCTGATGACTACTTGGAACGCCCCCTACCCCAGGAAGGGTGGCAAGGTGGAGGGGCGTGAAGCCGGGCCCTAGGCAGGGACGCTCAACAGGAGAGTGCACCTTGGACAGAGGGGCTACCTGTCCTAGGAAGAGGACATAGGAGTGGTGAGAAGGTTTCTAGGTACACTGTGAACTGGGGGCGGCGATACTCATGATGAGGCAGTGGCAGCGGCAACGATAATGGCAATGGTGATCGTGATAGTGATGATGATGATGGCGGTGACAATGGTGATGGTAATGATGATACTAATGTGATGATGGTGATGGTGGTGATGATGATGGTGATGGTGATGATG
>CABHPQ010000657.1:26219-61834 GCA_902168405.1 Peromyscus aztecus | reverse complement strand
TCCTTCCTTCCTTCCTTCCCTCCTTCCCTCCCTCCCTCCCTCCCTTCTCCCCCTCCCTCCCTCCCTTCTCCCCCTCCCTCCCTCCCTTCCTTTTTTGAAAATCTATACATATATAGGTCTTAGTGTGTGTACCTGCACATGCACACGTGCCATGGTGTGAGTCAGAGGATAACCTGTGGGAGGCAGTTCTCTCCTTCCACTCTGTCTACACTGGGTTTTGAACTCATGTCATCATGCTAGGGGTCAAGCGCCTTTACCTTCAGCCGTCTTGCCATCCCAGCGACATCAGAACTTTGCTCAGGTCCTGGGAGGCTGGAGCCCCACTTGCATAAGCAGAGCGTTTTCCACCTTGTACTAAAAGCAATTCCACGTGCAGTTACTCCACACAGGGAGAAGGAGAAGAATCTCCTCCTTTTAGGCTCCTGGCTGTAGGGAGTTCTGAATGTGGGGAGAGGAGGAGGAGGAGGAGGAGGAGGAGGTGCTGGAGAAACGGTAACAAACCCAACCTCCCATGTCTCTCCTTCAGAGTTAAGGCCCTTGGGATGAGACCTGGATGTTTTCTGGTAACCTCTTATTGCTGTGAAGTTTCCTTTTTATGTTTGATTGGCAGCCCTTGCCCTGGACAGCCACAGGGTGGTCCATGTCCGTGGCGTTGGGAGAGCTGCCCACACTGGGGAAGGACTGATCCTCAGTTCCTTGGAAGGGTGGCAACAGCCTGCCCTGATTTTTCTAATGCTGGAGAGATAGGAACCTGGCTGGGACCTGAGAGAGAGAGAGAGAGAGAGAGAGAGAGAGAGAGAGAGAGAGAGAGAGAGAGAGAGAGAGAGAGACTAAGCTCCCTGAGCGGTGAGAGCTGAATGATCGTTGTCGTGACGGGTTCTGAAGTCCCCGGCTTTCTGGTACCTCATGTGGGTCAGCCTTGGCTCATGGGAGTCAGCCTCTTCGAGCCACAAAGAGCCTGTGAACAGCACTCTTCTCCCTGGGGAGAGAGGGTTAGCTTCAACAAGGAAAATCAATCCGAGATAATTTAATTATATGCTTACTCTCTGACAAATGGTTGGAAATTATGGTGACTGATGGATGTAGTTAAAGTATTCATTTTGATTCATGAGCATTGCGTAGGGAAAGCCAATCCTCCCCTGCTTGTTCTCGGTGCTTCTGTGATGAGAAGAGTGGGTCTCTTCCAACACTGATCTTACTGACGCCAGTGACCAGTGGGGTGTCCCACGATGCAGTTCAACTCCAAAGCTGCCTGGAATTGGCACCTACACCGTAGATCAAGGGCTCAGACCCATAAGGCTTCACCCATCTCAGATGACAGTAGAGTAGTAGGTCCCTGGTTAAATAACACTTCTGACCCAGCTATAAATGGAAAGTCCCTCCCATCCGGCTTTACAGTGGACAGAATGGCATACAGACCCCAGAGATACAGCCTGCTTACCATTGCTGACTTACCTATCACAAAGGATGCTTCAAAGGACACAGATGAGGCTGGAGAGATGGCCCAGGGGTTAAGAGCTCATACTGCTCTTGCAGAGGACCCAGGTTTGGTTCTCAGCATCCACATATGGGGCTCACACCACCTGTATAACCAGCCCCAGGGGATATTAATGCCCTCTTCTGGACTCGATAGGAACTGCACGCATGTGCACATATCCACATACAGACACATGTAAATGTAACTAAAAAACTAATAAAAGAAGCTTTTAAAGGACATATATGAGCAGCCAGATAAAGATCCCAAGCACAGGGGCTTCTTTCTCCCTGGAGTTGGGGTGTGCCATCTGGCCATGTTCATACATGTAGAGGCTCTCCAAGTCCCGCTGGGAGTTTTTGATGTCTGATCCGAGTGTCAGAGATGGGATTTCAACTCAGCCAAGTCCCCCCACTTCCCCACTTCCATCTTGTCCTCCTCTCCTCTCTCCTTCCTTCACTCCTCCTTCTGAGACTTTGTATGTGCTAGGCACGCATTCTGCCCATAAGCTACGTCTCCTGCCCTCTCTTTATTTTTTTTATTTTCAAGACAGGGTTTCTCTGTGTAGCCCTGACTGTCCTAGAACTCACTCTGTAGACCAGACTGGCCTCGAACTCAGAGATCCGCCCGCCTCTGCCTCCTGAGTGCTGGGATTAAAGGTGTAGGCTACCACCGCCCAGCCTCTTTTTACTTTTTGAGACAGAGTCTGACTTGGTTACCAGTTGGTCCAGAATTCACTCTGTAGCCCAGCCTGGCCTAGAACCTGAGATCCTCCTCCCTCAGCCTCCATAGTAGCTGAGATTACAGGCCTGTGTCACCAGGCCAGAGAGGCAGCCTGGTTTCAAGACTGACCTGGACGGTGGTCACGATCTGCCTCCACGCCTTCATGCTGAGGCAGCAAGTGGACATGCCTGTGAGGCTAATTTTAGAACTAGCGTTAGTGTTGCTGTCAGCCTGGTAGCAGGTCGGAATGCCAGCAGCTTAAATACTGATTATACCAGTGTATATCCTGAAAGAATCGTCCATTTGCCTTAGGTGAGGTGTGGGTGTGTGCAGTGGCACATGGGTGGTCCTCTGGTTTAGGGGCACTGAGTACTGAGTACTGGGAGGTAGGCCGGAGCCCAGAACGACTGTGTAGAGTTTCTCTGACGCTCGGTTTCCTCAGTATTACATGGAGGTAGGGGAAGAGACTCCGGCTTCCCTCTCAAGCCCTGTGGTTTTGGTTTGTTTGTTTTTGTTCCAGGTCACTCTCATCCACTCCAAAGTACCCCTGGCGGACAAGGAGCTCCTACCTTGTGTGCGGCAGGAAGTGAAGGAGATCCTTCTCCGGAAGGGTGTGCAGCTGCTGTTGAGTATGTTGATAAACCGCCCCTGCCCAGCCCCCACCTGCTGATATACTGCTCATGGCGCAGTATATCATATATATATATGTGTGTGTGTGTATATGTATATATGTATGTATGTATATATATGCTAGGGGCTGTAGGGGTGGGACATCCACTCCGGCTCCCTCTTTCCCACCGTATCTGGAAAGCATCAGGAAATCTCAAGCATCGGAGCTTGCTTGAGCTGTGTCCAACTGGAGGTCAAAATCACAGGGCTAGCAATGCCTGGCTGGGGCTTAGGACAAGGACAGATAGGAGATGCTATTTACTGAACGACTTAATGCCTCTAAAGGATCTGCCCCATGCTTTGGTTTTGATGTCTCTGTGGAGGGGAACAGGTGTGTAATTTGAGGCATCGAGTGTGGCTGTTTTTCTTTTTGATTTTTCGAGACAGGGTTTCTCTGTGTAACCCTGGCTGTCCTAGAACTGGAGTTGCTGGGAATTGAACTCAGGACCTCTGGAAGAACAGCCAGTGCTCTTAACCGCTGAGCCATCTCTCATTTTTTTTTTCTTAAATTTTTGAGAGATAGAGTATCTCATGTAGACCAGGCTGGCCTTAAACTGTGTCACCAAGGAGGACTTTGAACTTGTAATCCCCCTGCCTCCATTTCCAGGGCACTGGCATACACACCATGCTTCCTCTTGCAGTGCTGGATCTAGAACACAGGGGCTTTCTGCATGTTTTGCAAGTAGCTGCCAACTGAATGCTTTCTCTGCTTTCTTGTCTGTGCTGTGCTGGGGGGCCTGGCCATCCAGAGAAGGAAGGGGCCTTCCATTGAGTAGTGTTTCCTAGAACTTGGGAAGCTCGGCTTCGCTTCCCTCCAGCAGCTTCCTGGAACTTTCCTCCAGATGGATCCCCTGGGGACAAGATGTTCACATTCTGTTGCTTGGGGATGAGGCAGGAGAGTGGACCGAGGGGAGAGTCACGAGGGGAGTAATCACTTGCCCCATGGTTTGCCTTGGTGTGGGCCCCGGCCTCTGCCAGCTTCCTGTCGTGGTACCCTCCACAGGCGAGCGGGTGTGCGACCTGGAGGACCTGCCTCTCAATGAGTACCGGGAGTACATCAAGGTGCAGACAGACAAGGGCACAGAGGTGGCCACCAACCTGGTGATTGTGTGCAACGGGATCAAGATTAACAGCTCTGCCTACCACAGTGCGTTCGGTGAGTGGGACGCTCCCTAGGCGGCCTCCTCTCTCTCTGGCATTCGGAGACACCCCACAGCCCCTTGCCACCTGAACCAGCACCCTCTGCCTCCTCCTCTTTTTTTTTTTTTTTGTTTTTGTTTTTGTTTTTTTCGAGACAGGGTTTCTCTGTGTAGCTTTGCGCCTTTCCTGGAGCTCACTTGGTAGTCCAGGCTGGCCTCGAACTCACAGAGATCCGCCTGCCTCTGCCTCCCGAGTGCTGGGATTAAAGGCGTGCGCCACCAACGCCCGCCTGGCTGCCTCCTCCTCTTATCCCGTTAGCTCATTAGATCTTGAACTTTAAATTCAGGTGAGGGGCCTCACCGGTGGGAGGCCAGGAACTTCCAAGGTGAGGGCTTCCCCCTAGTGGGGAGAGGTGGGAGCAGGCTTCAGAGAGGCGAGAACAGCCTCTTTTCCTGACGCTTTCCAAGAGGAAGCTGAGCAACTAAATCCCAGGGCAGGCTTTCCTGCAGCAGGTGTGCTGCTCTCTGCAAATCCAGACCCAAGCACCTGGCTACATCAGTTCCAAACCTCCATTTGCGGGAGTGGGGAACCATAACATGGCCTCATCTCTTAAAGCTCAGTGTTTAGATTCCAGAGGGATAGACAGACAGCGGACGGATGCGTGTTTAAGCGTCTACAAATGAGAGTGACACTCAGTGGCCAAGCCCCATGATTGCTCTGCATCCCCAGGGTCCGCCACCCACTGCTGAGCGCCCTTCCCTGATCAGTCTCTGTTGGGTCCAGTAGGAAGTTAGTTTTCAATCTGGAAGGAAGGCAGTGGGCAGAGCTTAACAACTCATGATTCAAATGCATCTTCAAAGATAAGGCCTTTCAAGTCCCGTTAGGGAAGCTCTTTATCGTTTAGGAAAGGCCTGCATCTATTTTAAAATTCCGACGTCTCTCCCAAAGGCAGTTAAAGACCTAGAAAGCCAGGGGACTTGCAAAGAGCTCTCTGTGCTTTGTATGAGGAGGCGTTCCAGGGCTCTGCCTCTGTTCTGCTGGGTCAGGCTTGCCTTGGTAGGCAGGGTCTTGGAGGGGGACCTTGGGCAGGATGGGAGTGTTGCTTCTTAGCACACATCTCTGAAGTGATTGGACCCACACCTGGGACTTGTCCCATTGTTCTGGAGGCTCCTTAACATGGTCACCCGGGCTGCTTTGGTGTCATCTTGCCCAGCAGAGACTAGACTGGCCAGCAATGGTGCTCTGAAAGTGAACGAGTTCCTCCAGGTGGAAGGTTGCAGCAATATTTATGCCATTGGTGACTGTGCTGACATTAAGGAGCCCAAGATGGCCTACCATGCTGGCCTGCATGCCAACGTTGTCGTGGCCAACATTGTCAACTCCATGAAGCAGAGACCGCTCAAAGCCTACAAGCCAGGTAAGGACATCTTGGGCACTTTACAGTTGTTGAAGTTTGAGATTAGATGTGAGGAAGGCTTTGGGGGCTGTAAGATGACTGACCACTGGACTGCAGGTCACAGCGCAGAGTCTCTTTAAAAGCAAACGTGTCTGGGGCTGTAGCTCAGTGGTAGAGTTCTTGTCTGGCATACTGAGGCCCTGGGTTTCATCTCCAGCATTGCTAACAACAGAGGCCAGGGACATGGCTCAAATGGTAAGTACATACAAGGAGGACCCCAGTTTGAGGCTTAGAATAGGCCTCAAACCCTCATGGTCAGTAAAAGATCCAGTGTTTAAAACAAAAATGGTGGCCGGGTGCACACCTTTAATCCCAGCACTCGGGAGGCAGAGCCAGGCGGATCTCTGTGAGTTCGAGGCCAGCTTGGTCTACAGAGTGAGATCCAGGATAGGCTCCAAAGCTACACAGAAAAACCCTGTCTCGAGAAAAAACAAAAGGAAAAACAAAAGAAAACAAAAAATGGTGAATGTTACCTAAAGAATGACAGCCCAGGTTGTCCTCTGGTCTCAACATGTACCCACACACATGCACACATAGGCAGGCAGGCACACACACGCACGCACGCACGCACGCACGCACATCTCCCTTGCTTTCTTCAAAGGCATGCATGGTTGCCTGTGGCACCTGAAGGCTTCAGGGCTGCACCCCTCAAGCATCCTCTTGCCTTGTGTGTCTGCCTCCCAGGTGCACTGACGTTCCTCCTGTCCATGGGCAGAAACGATGGCGTGGGCCAGATCAGTGGCTTCTACGTAGGCCGCCTCATGGTGCGGCTGGCCAAGAGCAGGGACCTATTCGTCTCCACCAGCTGGAAAACCATGCGGCAGTCTCCACCGTGACAGGGAGGCTGCGTGGGAGTCGAGGTACCGCTTGGAGGGGTGACAGACTGTGGACCACGGACACCCTCCTGACAGGTGCCAAGGGCAGAAGCTTTTTGTCCGGATCACGGTGTCAGTCGTGTGCTGGCTGGAAAGATAACTTTATAAAGCCCCCAATGAGAACAGAGAGTAAAGGAGGGAAGACATTAAAAAAGGAAAAAAAAAAAAAAAAAGCCCTAGAAGATTCATTCTGCGTTTGGAAGGTCTGCTTGCAGCTGTGCTAGCGGAAGGGACTTGGGGAGGCAGAGGCAGCTTTCTGTAAGCTCCTGTCTGCGGGTCTGTGTGTGCACTCGAATCTGCAGGTCTGTGTGTGCACACGAACGCACAGGGCTTTGGGTGTCGTGTGCAGCGCTCCCGTTGGGCAGAGCTGGGCTCCCGGAGCGGGCATCCCGTCTGTAGTCTAGTAAACAGAGCCCACAGCGTGAGAGCAGCTGAAGAAAAGAGGGCTGGGGCGGGAAGATGGCCTGCACCTGGAGTCTCTCCTCACTCGGGGTGGGGAAGCTTATCGATCCCACAGTGAGTAGGGGATTAATAAGGACCTCATTTTATTCTCCAAAACTTAACAGTATCTGGCACTCTGCTCTCTCTTTCTCCCTTCTCCCTCTTCTCTCCCTTTCTTCCTCTCCCCCCACCAACCCCCCTCTCTCTCCAGTGTTTATCTACATTATTCAGATTGGCTTTGAACTCCTGAGCTCAAGTAATGCTCCTGCCTCAGCTATTCTAGTACCTTGGGACCTCCTTTAACTTTCATGAGCCTTTATCTCCATTTTCATCGGACTGTAGGTCACAGGGACATTGACAAAGAGTTAGACAGAATTCCCCTCTAGCTAGTCCAGCTGTTGCTGAAATCTTTCCCGGGAGGGGGGAGATATAAGCAACATCTGCCCTTTCTCCTTCGATCCCAATGACAAACTGAGGCACGATTCTGTCAAACTTTACTCTGGGGAACCATGAGTTTACTGGGGTTCCTCACATAGTATCTGAGGGGTGTGAGTGCATCTCCCCAACAGGCCAAACCTGGAAACCTTTAACCAGCAGGGATGAGAGCTTCCTAGCTATGTGGGGCAGCATAAACAGAGCACCTCTCTCCTAGCCTTTCCCCGCCTATATGCTCTAGCCCCTCAAGGCCACATGTAATTAAGTCAGCATTGCACACAACAGGTGGCTGGGAGCTGCTGGATACACAGGTGAGGGTCTCCTGCCTCCCCACCACTCCATGAGGGGATAAGGAGTCAACAAGGCCAACTGGGACAGTCCTTTAAAAGGGGAGCAGCTGAACCACCACCACCCCCAGGATGACAGTTGCTTGGCTCTTGAGGACAGTCATTCAAACACTATCCTAGCAGGGTGAGGGGCTAAGGGAAACCCGTTTTGCCACTACCAGAGGAATCCCAGGAAGGAGACCCGTGACTTGAGGAGGGTACTAGCTGCTTGATCTTCGGAGATCAGATGGGCATCTGTGGATGATTGCTAGTGATTTCCAGGTTATCATTGCAGGCTGCTGCTGGGGGTGGGGTGGGGGTGGGGATGGGAGGCCATGCTGCTGATTTCCTGACCAGCTCCTGTCACTTGGGCCTTCATTGGCCATCATATCTACTATAAACTGCTAAGGTACATGAATGACTTCTTTATCCAAGTGAGCTCGTGTAGAAGGGAAGAGCCAATTGTGCATGGCCTAAGTTGAGTGTCTATGGCAGAGGAGACTGTGAGGCCACTCCAGTAGATTCAGGCATGACTCTCTCCACCCTGCCTCTTCCTGCTTGCTTTTGGCCTTGGCCTCCGGTTATGGGTGGAAGAGTCCTTGACCAGTCTCCCTGGCGCTTCCAGTCCATCCCCCTTTGGATTATGGCTAAGGTCTATTCCGTTTAGTTGCACAGGCTGCAGCTGAGACTTGAGTCTCTCTCCCAGAGAATGATGATCCATTGGCAATTTTGTGCCCAGCTCGACTGTGGATGCTAGACAGCAGACTCACCCTCTCTGAAGGTAGGATCAGCCACCCGCAGAAAGCCTGCTGTGACGCTGGCTGACCCGGAGCCTTAGAGAGCACGGTGAGACTCTTCAGTGCCTGGCCTTGTGCAGTTTCTTTACAACACTCTAGAAGAATCTACCCATGGAGCACAGTTTCCCAAGAGGAGGAACTATGGTAATAAATGGTTATGTTATAAGAAAGACACTGGATCTTTTTTTTTTCCTTTCATTTTTCTTTTTCTTTAAAAAACAAAACTGAACAAAGAAAGATCCCGAGGCAAAAATCCTTTTAGGTGTAGTTACAAATATTTTAGGGGTCAGGGAGGGGACCCTATAACAGAAGAGAAAAGCACCCTAGAACGTCTTTCCCATCTTCTCTTCACTGAGGGAGACAGCCAATACACCCAAGTGGCCGTCACACCCTCTTCACTTGGAAAAAAGAGGAACCAAAGTCTTAAGACCTTTTGAAAAGACTTGTGTGTGTGTGTGTGTGTGTGTGTGTGTGTGTGTGTGTGTGTGTATGAGAGAAAGAGAGAGAAAGAGAGTAAAAGTCAGTGCTATAAATCTAAACAAGGTCTATTTTTATGTTTGTTTGTTTTTTTAAAAAAAGTTCTAAAACAACAGGAAGAAAACACATGGAAAGAAACCCCTGGCGGAGACCTGGTTAATTTTGGGAGAGGCCCTTTGTAAAGAGAATATAAAATGCGCTGGGCCCCTTCCCCAGGCAGGCAGGACCTGTTCCCATGGCCTTTGCTACCCTCTGAGCCGCCCTCTGCTCCCATGCCATGTCACCCTTCCTCAATCCTTTTAAAAAATAAAACCCCCGCTCTTGTGACGTGACACTGGTCCTCCTCCGACCCCGCTGGAGAGCTACTTGGTGTCCAGCTTGGCCATCTCCTGTACGTAGATGCCGATGCTCTCGCTGTCGAAGAGCAGGAAGTACACGTTTTTCAGCGAGGATGCGCTCGAGTCATCGAAGTGGGCAGAGATGGCCTTGAGGGTCACCTGGGCGGCTGTCTGTTTGGGAAAGCAGTTTCTGTGCCCAAACAAAAGAAGAGCCCATGTCATTTTGGTCCCTGTACCCACCGCTGTAATCCTCTCTTAGTTTAGGAAGAGGGACATGGGTTTCTTTTTGTTTTTGTTTTGACGGGGTCTCACTATGGAGCCCTGGCTAGCCTGGAATTCACTGTGCAAACCAGGCTGGCCATGAACTCCGAGATCTGCCTACTTCTGCCTTCCAGAGTTCAGGGATTCAAAGCATGTGCCACCACACCCCGCTAACAGTTTCTTCTGATTCTGGCCCTTGAGCCTTGTTTGTACAGCGTGGGACTCACCAGGCACAGGGCCACTCCACAAATCACCTTCTCTGGCACTAGTCAAGAGGAAGACATGGGTAGGTGGAGATGTCCCTACTACATAGTTATCACGCTGTCTCAGATATGATGATTTCAGCCAAGGTCACAGAGCTGGAACATTAAGGATGTCCCAGACTTGAATCTGTGTCAGCTGGCTCAAGGAACTTTGACTTTGTAAAGTCTATTGATTCCACATTTAGAAGACCATATCTTCAAAAAGCAAACATGTTTTTTTTTGTTTTGTTAGCTCCTTCAAATCAGTTTACACGCTAGCCAGATTATCTGACAAGGGCCTTTCAGCCTTGCCGGGGCTGGGGCTCGGTTGGTTAGTGTTTGTGCCTAACATGCTGGGTTAGGCCCCCAGCACCGCATAAAGCAGGCATGGCGGCGAATGTCTGAAATATCAGCACTTGGGAGGTGGAGGCAGGAGGATCGGTTCAAGACCCTGCCTCCATAAACAAAGCAAAAGCCACATCCATGGGCTCTTAGTCTTTCATTTACTCCACATGAACATGCCACTGTGATTTCAGCTACTTTGGGCAGGCTGGGTTGGTAAAAGTTCCCCGAGGACCCCAACTACTAGGGAATCACTGATAAGTGCTGTTCACCAGCTCCTAGGGACATAGCCATCATGGCCATTTGGGGTCAACCACCAAGACACCTGGGGTAGGTCCAAGAGTCTAGGATATACCTACTTCCTGAATTCTCTTGAGTGTCTCTGCATGGAACATGGTCTGATCATGGAGAATACATCCCACAGTACTCATTAGTTTGTCCTCAGCTTTCCAAGCTGCTGTGAGAACCTTCCCCTGCTCTGGGTACAGTTATCAAAGCCCTAGCCTCCTCCTCTGCTGCCCTCCAGAGCATTCCCTGGGGATCTTGAAGCAGGTCTGGGTTGCGGCCCAGGGGCCAGATCTATAGCCAGGGGATGCTGCTGGTGGTTCACAGACCACATGTACATTAGCAAGGCCTGTGAGCCTAGGGTTTTCTGATCTTGTATTCTAGGTGAGGACCAAGGGTGGGGAGGTGGGTTCTGAACACAGCAAGCTTTTAGAAAGAAACATGGGGCGTGATGTGGGGACGGCTCAGCGGGAAAGTGCTTGCCATACAAGCATGTAGACCCGAGTTTCTAAGAATAGATATAACAAGGCTGGGCATGTTGATAATGTCGGTAACCCCAATGCTGGGGAAGTGAATCTCAGGTGGATCCCTGAGACTTGCTGGCCAGTCAGCCTAACCTGATTGGTTAGCTTAGAACCAGTGAGATGCTTTCACAAAAAAAAAAAAAAAAAAAAAAAAAAAAAGAAGGAGGAGGAGGAGGTAAGCCCAGCATGGCAGCACACACCTTTCTGGAGAGGCAGAGGCAGGAAGAGCTCTGTGAGTTCAAGGCTAGCCTGATCTACATAATGAGTTCCAGGCCAGTCAAGGTTACATAGTGAGACTCTTATCTTTTTATCCTCTTTTTTTGTTTTTGTTTTTTGAAACAGAGTTTCTCTGCAGCTCTGGCTGTCCTGGAACTTGCTCCATAGACCAGGCTGGCCTCGAACTCAGAGATCTGCCTGTCTCTGCCTTCCTAGTGCTGGGACTAAAGACAAGGGGCCATCACCTCCAGGTCAGACCCTATCTCAAACAAACAAACAAACAAACAAACAAACAATCCCCAAACCAAACCAAGAGCAACCAAAACCCAAGGTGGTAAGAATGTGGTGGTGCACAGCTTTAATCTCAGCACTCTCGGACAGAGGCAGGCAGATCTCTCCGAGTTTAAGACTAGCTTAACTTACATAGTGATTTCCAGGCTAGCCACGATGACATAATAAGGCCCTTTCTCAAAATAAAAACAAGATGGATAGCTTAGGTCATCAGAGAGGAGAAATTGTAGGTGAGGAATTTCCCAGATCAGACTGGCCTGTGGCCATGTCTGGGAGGGGCTGTCTTGACTGATGATTGATAGGGAAGGGCCCAGCCCACTGTGGGCAACACCATTCCTTTGGCAGATGATCTTGGGTTGTATTAAAAAGCTATAAGCCAGGGCATGAGCCAGCAAGCAGCATTTGCCCAGGGTTTCCTTGTCAAACTCCTGCCTTTAGTTCCTGCCGGACTTCTTTCAGTGAGGGGCTGTGACCTGGAAGTGTAAGCCAAATAAACCCTTTGCTCCCCTAAGTGACTTTAGGACAGAATGTTTTATCATAGCAACAAGAGAATATTAGTGTGGTCTCCACACACACATGTACACCTAGGACATACGTGTGCACCTACAAGCATACATGAAACTAAAACACATGGGCCTTACCCAGGGTGTCTTTCTGTTCTGGGTCGATGGAACGTGGACATGTTGGTGAGTAGCTGGTTCCCAACAGAGAGGCTGGGAACATCAATTGTGTCCTACCTGCCGCTGGGGAAAGGCGGGAAGGCGACGGATTTCAGCTTCTTGTCCTCGGCTGCGGACAGGCAGTTCTTGATGGTCTCTTCCAGTTGTTCTTCACATTTGTCGGAGCCCCACTGGGGGATGTGACAGTGGATGACAAATTTGGCTGCGAGTCCACTGGATTGGCTGACGGCAGCTGGGACACAGGAGAGAAAAAGGCAGTAGGTTATTTCCTGAGTCCCACCTTAAGCCGGGTGTTGATACTGGGCCCCAGAGGCGACCCTGTGAGACTCTGGAGGACTCGGAAGTGAACGTGTAGGTAGCCAGACACATCCCTGCCACCGTGTGGAGAGTCTGGCAGGAAGCGGAGCTCCGGTCAGAAATGGGAGTTTGGCTGTTGATGTGACAGTTTATCATTGCTGGCGATTTGCCAACGGGCTCCAGGTCAGGAACCACCTCCGGGGATCCTAGTGACAGGAACATATCGAAGTCACATCTGGTGCTGTGGGAGATTGAGTAACAGCCATCTCCAAAAGTCCAAATCCCTGGGTTCTTAACTGTTCACTGACATGGCCAAGGGCACTTTGTGACTGCAGTTAAGGACACTGGAGATGGACTGTCAGGGTTATCACACTGGTTAGCTTTGTTGTCTTGCCATGACGTCAGGATTAAAGGTGTGAGGTATGTGCCACAGCACCTGGCTTTTTTTTCTTTTCAGTTTTTCAAGACGGGTTTCTCTGTGTAACAGCTCTGGCTGTTCTGGAACTCACTCTGTAGACCAGGCTGTCCTGGAACTCAGAGATCTGCTTGCCTCTGCCCACCCAAGTGCTGGGACTAAAGGTGTGAGCCACCACCACCTGGCAAGGTTTAATTAAAACGAATGTTTTTATAGGTAGGGGTATTTTGCCTGCATGCATCTCTGTGTACTGTACGTGTGCAGTGCCCAAGGAGACCAGAAAAGGGCAACCTCCCTGGGACTGGAGTTAAATATGGTTGTGAGCCACCATGTGGATGCTGGGAACTGAACCCATGTCTTCTGGAAGAGCAGCCAGTGCTCTTAACTGCTGAGCCATCTCTCTAGGCCCTCCTTCCTTTTTCCTTTTTAACAATTATTTTATGTGAATGGATGTTTTGCCTACATCTGTCTGTACCACCTGTGTGCACTGCTTTAGTAGCCAGAAGATGGCGTCAGATCTCCTGGACCTGGAGTGACAGACAGTTGTGAGCTGACATGTGGGTGCTAGAAATTGAACCTGAGTCCTCTGCAAGAGCAACCTGTGCTCTTAACCTCTGAGCCACCTCTCTAGCCCCTTTCTTCCTTCCTTCCCTCCCTCCCTGTCTTAGTTAGGGTTTCTATTGCTATGGAGAGACACCATGACCACAGCAACTCTTAAAGAAAGCATTTCATCGGTGGCTTACAGTTTCAGAGGTTTAGTCCATCATCATGATGGTAGGGAGCATGGCAGTATGCAGGCAGACAGTGCTGGAGAAGGAGTTGAGAGTGGAGAAGGAGCTACATCTTGATCCCACAGGCAACAGGAAGTGGTCTGAGACACTGGGCATGGCTTGAGCATATATGAGATCTCAAAACCCACCCCCACAGTGACACACTTCCTTCAACAAGGTCATACCTTCTCCAACAAAGCCATTCTTCCTAACAGTGCCACTCCCCCTGAGCTTATTCGGGGTCAATTACAAACTACCACACTCCTTCCCTCTCCCTTTTGTTTAAAAGGGCTTTTTATCCCCCTAAACAAAGGCCGCCCCCACAGTAACACACTTCCTCCAACAAGGACACCCTGACTCCAACAAAGCCATGCCTCCTAATAGTGCCACTCCCTTTGGGGACCATTTTCTTTCAAACCACCACAATGCTTGTGTGTAGAGGCTAGAGGGAAGTCTTGGTGTTATCCTCAGGGACACTGGCCACCTCCTTTGAATCAGACTCTCACTGGCCTAGACCTCACCGAGTAGGTAAGCCTGGCTGGCCCATGAGCCCCAGGGATCCTCCAGTCTCTACCTCCCCACCATTGGACACAAGCCTGTGACAATGAATGTGACTGGCTTTTTTACGTGAGCTTTAGGGATGGCATATCCTGTTGTATACAGTGACCGTGTATGGATGTGGGAAGCTGGAGACCGCAAGGGTGCCCTTGAACCAGGCTGAGATGCAGCCCAGTCTCATACTTACCTTCAGCGACTTCCAAAGGGCCTTGGGATTTGCGAAGCTCCTTTACTGTTTCCAAGAACTCTTTACCCCCAGCCTTTTCCAAGGCTTTTCCTACAAAGAAGAACAATGGAGGCCGTGGTGAATGACCTTTCAATAGATTCATATTGCTGGGCATGTGAGTAGGTCAGGAAAAACTTAAAAACTAGGGATGACATGTCCCATTTGTTACCCTGGTTTGCCAGTGGTCACTGGCAGCACAACACAGAGGTCAGAGAGACCTCTAGAGAATGACAGTCTTTGTTAAACTCACACACACTCACATGCATGCATGCACGCACACACGCAGGCACAGGTATGCATGCAAGGGCACGCACACATTCGGTCTCCCTCTTCCTCTCTTGTAAGGCTGAGTACGGAATCTAAGACCTCCCACATGCTAAGCAGATAATCTGCCACTGAACCACGTCCCAGCAAAGTGGAACACCCCGATCTGAAAATCCCAAATCCAAAACTTTCCAAATCCCAACACAACACAGCTAGACTCCACAGCTGGAATCTCATGTGATGGGTGGGTCGCTGTCAAAACCCAGGGCCACTAAAAATATTCTGTAAAATCACCTCCCGGCTATGTGTGAGACACGTGAGGGGAACCTCTCTCTCTCGGGAACACTGGGAAGGTGTCAGTCATTGCCAAAACACTGTTAAAAATCTGCTGAAGTCACTATCGGTGTTAATAATAAGTTCTTCTAAAAAGCATTTTAAAAGTGCATCTATTTTGTAGGTGTATGGGTGTTTTGCCTGCACGGATGTCTGTGCACCCTATGCGTGCATGGTGTCTATAAAAGGCATCCGTCAAGTGCTCCTTTCTTGCTTACTTTTCAAGATGCAGGCAGTGGGGATAACATGAAGAAAGCAGCCAAGGCAGCAGTTGACAGTTTGGGCCGCAAAGGTGGTTAGGTGTTGATTGACAGCTGGCCTGCTTGAGGGCAGGAACCAAGGGGCAGGGCAACCCAAGGGTTCTAGACATCCCAGGCCCAGGAGCTGCAGCCCTGACCATCTGCAAGTGCTGAGGAATCTTGACGCCTAAGCCTGCCCAGAAGCTACAAGGCCCCCCACTGCTGAGGGCTGATGAAGCCTAGGTATACAGAAGAGCGGGGACACAGGACTGAGGGTGCCGACACCCAGGGCCGGCATGAGAGCTTTGAACACCAGAGGGGGCATGAGCAGCTGTTCCCGCCTGCTCGCTGCGGTCACTCACCACTGTAGAGTCTATAGGGAACTGTGTAGAGGGTCTATAGGGAACAGGGATCACCTTGCATTTGGACTTGGGTCCCATCCCCAGGACATCTCACTATGCATATGCAAATATCCCCCAATCGTCCCAAATCCGAAACACTTCTAATCCCAAGCACTTATTGTTACTATTCGTCATTGCGATCACTGGCTCAAGAGGTTTCTGTGGGTGACACAGCTTCACTCCTCACCCAGGCACGCACTCACGTATCTCTGGAGAGCCAGAACGCATCGATGAATTTACATCAGTGTCTAGACAATCATTCTCCCCTGGGGTTGTGGATGGGGCTTCTTCCTCGAGTAGCTCAGGTCTCAGAGACACAACCAGGACATGGTAGTTGTGACACTACACATTTCTGAGTCTCA
This sequence comes from Peromyscus aztecus, assembly GCA_902168405.1. NCBI lineage: Eukaryota > Metazoa > Chordata > Mammalia > Rodentia > Cricetidae > Peromyscus > Peromyscus aztecus. Next base: position 45,977 of record CABHPQ010000657.1, on the reverse strand, counting down.
TTTCCGGCTCCCAGAATCCTGGGGACAGCTTGGGACTGAAGCTGGCACCTAAGTCCAAACCGTTGCACCCTGCATTTGGGGTCAGGGGTCAGGTGGAATTGTGTGGGAGGCAAAGGTGAGCCCACTCTTCTTCCTAGTTCAGGGGGTTAATTGAGGTTGATAATGAAGTGGGGGTGGGGGCTGTGGCTCTCAGTCTGTGTGGGGCTTGCCTGGAACTCAGGGAGCTTTGGGTTCAGTTCCCAGCACAGAATAAACGGGGCATGGTGGCTCACATCCGTGCTAGAACTACACCAATTCCCAACCACCGAGGAGTGCTTAAGCTAACGGGGCATCATGACAGCCCCTCACCAAAGGAGATACAATGCCACAGTGGTGTGTCACTGGCCACGGAGTCTTGTCCAGTTGTCTTTTAGTGCTGGGCATTGAACCCAGCAAACGCTCGACCATAGCGCCATCCCCCTAGACCAGTGGTTCTCAACCTTCCTAATGCTGTGACCCTTTGATACAGTTCCTCATGTTGTGGTGACTCCCTCGCCACCATAAAATTATTTTTATTGCTACTTCATAACTGTGATTGGCTACTGTTATGAATCGTAATGTAAATATCTGTTTTTTTCTGGTGGTCTGTGTTTTCTCCTTGTGAAAGGGTCATTCTACCTCTAAAAGGGTCTTTACCTAGAGGTTGAGAACCACTGCCCTAGACCCTATTTCTTGAGCCTGAGTGTCTTGAAGTCTCTAGATCTACCATCAATTTAAAGAGATAAACAGGTAGAAACATAGTGAGACCACAAGCAACAAAATCCAGACTGGGAGAAAATCGGCTGGGCTTCTCGGCAAAAAAACTGCAAAGAAGCTTGGGAGTGGGAGAGGACACGGGTTAAGAGACTTGCTTCCCCCCCTTTCACTTAGTGTGTGTATGTGCACGCACATGTGTGCACATGTGTGTACAGGTCAAGGGACAACTTGGGTGAGTTGGTTCTCTACTTCTACCATGTGGTCCCAGGGATCAAACTCAGGGCATGGGGCTTGGCAGTAGATGTCTTTACGTTTTAATTTTTGTGCTGCGGATTGACTCCAGGGTTTTGTGCATGGTAAGTGTGGGTTCTACCACCAAGCTACACTTGAATCCCCTAGCACAAGACTTAGAAAATAAATCAGTCAGGGCCTGGGCTGGACAGCATGACTGGCTTGGGCGCGGGTGGTACAGGATGGATTCATGATGGCGTGTCTCTTAGGGACGCAGGAACAATAAAGACTGGTCAGTTAGGGAGTAGGTGTGAGCTGGTGTGACATCCAGCCCCATGCCATCTGGTCTTCAGAGCACCTGTGAGTACGACTCTATCCTCACTTACGGATGAGGAAATGGAGGTTCAGGGAGGTTAGGAAACACACCCGAAGTCACACATTAGGAAGTGATCTGTGAGTGCCTGGAGGGAGACCAAGGCGACTCAGAGGTTGCTCTCCTGCCTGCCTGCCTGCCTGCCTGCCTCTCAGCCCATCTCACCTCCTCTGACCGCCAAGAGGTCAAGTCACAGGGTCCACCAGTGGGGTCCAAACTTGACCTTTTGCTCCCACAACTGGGCACCCCACCCCACCCTGCTTTAACACAGATAAGCACCTCTTTTGATGTTTTGGACACAAAAATGCAGAATTCTGAGGATGTCTGAAACAGGAACTTGCTTTGCTTGCAATTAAAGACATCAAGCAAAACAGAGCTGGAGATTCGGCCACTAGGGGGCGCCTTTCCACGGTGGGGAGAGCCTTCCCCTGGCCTCCGGGAATGGCAGGGCCTGCCATATGGCAAGAAACAAGACTGTTTTTGTAGTTCTGTTATCGCTGAGCGCCACCCCACCTGCTTTCCAGCACAGCAAGTGGCCTCTGGTGTCTGAGACATGGTGAGTCCAGCAGTCTGGGGCCACCACCCAGGGATGAGCAGCTAACAATGGCTTCAAACTACTCACCCCAGGGCCAGCCCTGGGTCCCGGGGTCGAGGCCTTTTCTTTGCTCCATTTGCCCTTCAATGGAGGGTTTAGAACAGTTCTGTATTGTGAAAATGGACCACATGGCAGCAAATGGACCAGAGAGTGGACATTGTGTTTGCTGTTATTTCTCCCGCCTTTACCTCACTGCTTACAGCTTCCTTCTCCACTCACGGCGTAGGCACAATAATGCAGCCTTACAGATTGCTTTCTACACGCCCTTTATCTTTTTGGGGGGCGGGGAGGGGAGAGTACTGAAATAGGGTCTCCATATGCAGCTCATAACCTTCCTGTCTGCTCCCTCAGTGCAGAAATTACAGTGGTGTACCCCCGAGTTCCCCTATCTCCTTCCCTTTCCTTTTCACCAATAGCATTCTCGACATGTGAGCTTAAAACGCATGCGCAGTGGAATCCAGAGCTTGTGCAACCCGGTTCATTGTGGCAGCACGCGGGATGGCCTCATATGAAAGTGACCCAGGTGCCGCCGCCGTCAGCTACAGAATGGAACCCACACGGTGGCATAGTCATGCAGTGAAATACCACACAGCCAAGAAAATATACAAACACACTCAGTAGCTTGGGGGGATTTTGCAGACACTAAGTTGAGCTAAAGGAGCCAGGCTCAAGGAGCATATGGGGCTATTTAAAAGAAATGCAAAACAAGCCCCTCTGCGCCATTAGATGACCGCTTTCCTCTACAGGAAATCATAATAAGGGGTGGGGCTGGAAGGGTTTCTGGCAAGGGTCCGCTCACCAGTGTGCTGGCTGCACAGCGTGTTCACTGTTTTGAGACAAGGTCTCATGTAGCATAGGCTAGCCTCGAACTCCTTACGTGGTCAAGGACAATCTTAAATTTCTGATGCATCTGCCTCCACCTTCTGAATGTCACTATTACACACGTGACACGGAACACCCAGTTTATGGCGTGCTGAGGAGTGAGCCCGGGCTTTGTGCATACTAGGCAAGTACTTGAGCCTGCTGAGCTCGGTCACTTTGAGACAGTATCATCGAGTTGTACATAAACGGTCTGTCTCTATATGGCACCCTATGAAAAACTTCACAAAATTTGTGTAGAATCAAAGCAAAGTCTGTTCCTCTCCAGTGAGACCCTTTTATCCCACAGAGAGACATTTCCACATGGGACCTCAGGCAGAGGATGACTGAGTCCATGAGAACTTGTCTGGACAGTGGGCTACGCCATGACACCTCTCCAAACCCCAACCAGGCCTTACCTATCTCTTCCTTGAGGTCGATTTCGGCTGTGGTTGGGTGGACGATGCCCTCCACCCTCATGGAGCCAATATGGCTGATGTCACTTTGGGTCAGGGATAGCTGCGTTAGGAAGAGAAGACGGTGAACAGGGCAAGGTCAACTCCCACTGAAGACCATTTTAATTTAACCGTCCGCATTATTTGTCTCAACTATCCAGGTTGATGGTCAGCACAGGGGGCTCAAATTCCCACGCTATTTGTTTGGTTTTGAGATAGGGCCTCAGGGAGCTTAGGCTGGGCTTGAGTTCACTTAGGTAGCCGACGCTTGCCTTCAACTCCTTCTGTTTTTGTCTCCTAATGCTGGGATTATAGGCCTGAGTCAACACACCAGGCTTCCAGGTGTTTGTTTTTCAGCAGGCTCCAAGTTCAGGAGCTCTTGAGGCCAGAGAGCGCGAACAGCCAGCTTCCGCTGCCAGGACCAGAAACAGGCTCTCCCTTCCTCTTTCTTTCTTTCATTCCTGACCCTGGTGGCCTTGGTCTCCACGGACACATCCTCTCAGCAGCTCTGTGTGGAAAGCAGCCCAAGGCTTGCTCTCTTCTCACCCAAGATAGTCCAGAACATCTGGGGAGGTCAGCAGTCTTAGCGTGGAGGAGTAGGCTCTGGGTTCCCACCCTGCCCTACCTGTGACAGCTGCCTCCTCCCCAATCCTTCTTCTGTGCTATGGATCCACGCAAGGCCTTCCGTGTGGCAGGTGAGCACTCTACCCCTGAGCTACATCCTCAGCTCGAGTACCACATTCCTGGGGCTGTCTGGTGTGTTTTGTTGGCAGAGTAGGATGAAGAGCATCTCCCACTGTGTTCCTAACGTGAGTGGGAACTTTCTGATCCTCTAAGATATGTTTGGGAGAATGTTCATGGCCCTGAAGGGGACACACATCCCACCTCTTTGCAGCTCAGTTTTCTCTGCATCAGAAATGAATAAGGAACCTGCTACACCTCTGCTCCCTAGAGACCTAGTGATCCCCAGCTGTCTGGATGGAGATGTACTTGTTCAGCAGGCTGAGAACAGGCAAGAACCAAAGATCCGGCTCTCTGACTCACCGGCTATTTCTCTGTGCGTCTTATTTCAGCCCCGGTTGACTTGATAGATAAACTGTCTGCTCAGGGAATTTGCCGCGCACAGAGATGAATTATCTGCAAGTCTGACAGGATGCTGAGATGCTGCTGGAATCCATCCTGTTAGGTTTTCATTTTATTTTATTTTTTCTGCAGCTCAGGAAGGCAGGCAGACTGAATTATTGACAAATAATTCATTTCTAGCACCCGGCACATTCAAGAAACATATATTGCTATTCTCTCCCTCTGTTAAATGACATTTAATCTTGGAAGCTAGGCCTCTTCGATCCTGGCTGGGAGTTAGCAATGAATTTTTCTTGGTGGGTACAGACGTAATTGGGGCTTGGGGATTTCCCAGCAGAACCAGGAATGCCATCTATTGACCAGATTCTCTAGGCTGACCTTAGGTTGACCAGCACAAGCCATTCTTAGCACCAAAGACCTAGTTTGCTCTAGGAATGTGTATGTCGCCTGTTCCTTTAAAAATGGATAATTCGCCGGGCGGCGGTGGCGCACGCCTTTAATCCCAGCACTCGGGAGGCAGAGCCAGGCGGATCTCTGTGAGTTCGAGGCCAGCCTAGTCTACAGAGCGAGCTCCAGGACAGGCTCCAAATCTATGTAGAGAAACCCTGTCTCGAAAAACCAAAAAATAAATAAATAAATAAATAAATAAATAAATAAAAGGACAATTCAAGAGCAGAATGGAAGGGAGGAAGGGACGGAGGAAGCATGGTGGCTCGTGAACAGGGGTGTATGCAGACGGGCTCACCGCAGCCCCGTCCGGAGTTTATTACCTTCTGCCCCAGAACGAGGCTCTTGGAAGACAGGATGGTGAAACCGTCCCCCGGCCCGTCTTCCGAGGTGGAATTCGATGTCCCTTCTTTATCGCTGTCCTTTGGTTTGGACTGTGGGTGAAAACCGGAGGGAAAGATGAGAAAGAGTCTGGACAGCCTTCCTCTGTGACCGCAGGATGGTCCTTCCACGGCAGCCACCAGCTTGGGTACGAGGGGAAGTGGTCAGGTGGTAAATTCTGGATGATTTGTTTTGCAGTTATTGTGGGCATCATGTGTACGCTGCTACTGAGCTACACTCCTGGTCGCTCTCTGCTCCCTTGCCCTCTCTCCATCCTCCTTCCTACCTTCCCTCCCTCCCTCCTTCCCTCCCTCTCTCCTCCCTTCCCCTCCCTCCATCCTCCTTCCTACCTTCCCTCCTTCCCTCCCTCTCTCCTCCCTTCCCCTCCCTCCATCCTCCTTCCTACCTTCCCTCCCTCCCTCCCTCTCCCATCTTTTCACTGGCACACACACAAAATAAAAGGTTTCATTATGACCTTCACACATGTCTATCATTGGACTTTGCTCACCCCCCTCCACCAGCCCCTCCGCTGTTTCTTTTCTTTGCTGGGGGTGGGGGGATGGTCTACAGATTGAACTCGGGGCCTCACATCAGCTAATCAAGTGCTTGTGAGCCACATCCCAAGCTCTTCTGTGTCAGGGGCCATGCCAGGGGACCAACAGGTAGCACTGGAACTCATGGAACATGGCTGGGCTGTTGGCAAAGCCACGCCTGAGTGAGTCTTGGAGAGGCAAAGCCCCGAGGACGACGTGTCCTGAGGACCTCATGCTGTTATTGAGCAGAGCTCTGATTGTTGCCTTCGTGGTCACCACATCCCTCATAATCCATGGGTTGTATGAAAACTCTCAGGGGGTTTCCAGCCCCTCACCGGGCAGTGTTACTGTTACTTAACAATAATAGTGATTGACATTTTCAAATCCTTGCTGCTGGAGCAGATTAATAGTTCAACCACCACCCTTAAGAAAGAATTGAGACCTGTAAAATGGTCAATAAGGTTAGGTTAAGATGTTTTTGTTAATGGCTTTGAAGCAGAAAATCTTGGGGAACAATTTAAAGTTTATAAAGACACACTTTTAATAGTTGAGCAAGGGATTCATTGAGGTCAGGGAAAAAAACAATGACAGCCGGGCTATTGCTGGCTGACAAATCTTTCTTGCTAGGATGGGCTGGTGATCAATGGTGATGATTAATTCCTTGTACCCATTTCTGCCCTCAGCTTCCTGCTGTAAATAATTGCTGATGAGTGGGTATGCACCCTGAGGATTTAAAGTAGAGTTGACTGATTGTTTTTCATATATAAAAGTTGAGGTTTGTGATTCTTTTAAGATTTCTTATAAGATTACCTTTTGAGATAAATAATAATGTGATTGATCCTTTCTTTGTAACCGCAAAATGCAGCCTGCCACCAAAGAACTGGCTGAGAAAAATACCTTGCTTGCTTACACTCTGTTAATCTATAACAAGTTGCTTGGATATGAATGTATGTGGATTCTTGGGACAACTTGTTTTTCATCTACAATACGTAAAATGTTTAATCATGTATATGGAAAACATGCTGTTTTTTTACTTGGATTCATTGTAAACATTCACATGAAAAATAGAATGTAACCACACTGTAATTTTTATACTGCTTGAAAATTTTTTGCTGGGGTATATACGCTGTAAGGGAAAATTAAAGTTAGTTAGAAGGAAGACGTCAAGAGAGACAGAAGCGAAACGTCAGGGTAGAAAAACAAACAGAGAAGAAACAGAGTAGAAGTAGTAACAGTAAGAATAATCAAATGAAGACCTAAGCGTTGGTCCTCAGAGAAGTCCTCGTGTGTGTGTGTGTGTGTCTGTCTGTCCTGCTATACATCTCCTCTTCAGTTTCTCTGACCTCCTGAAGGCTTGCCATGCATCAGCACTCTAGGTGAGATCCTGACATGCTGGAGGTGTGTGTGTGTGTGTGTGTGTGTGTGTGTGTGTGTGTGTGTATGTGTGTGTGTGTGTGTGTGTGTGTGTGTGTGTGTATTTTCCCCTTTTTCACTGGCCCCAGAGAGTTAAGTTTTGTCCTCTTTTGCCGGCCTCATAGAACTGTCTTACTCCCTCAGACAGAAAAGTCAAGTTGAATGATTAGTTCACCAACTCTATGGATGCCCCTCAATCCCTGAGCTGCTGAAGGCTGGTCCTCATGGCAGCAATACTTCACTGTTTCTTGATGGAGGGAAACAAGAGAGAGCAATAATAGGGAAAGAGAAGGGTGTTGTGGAATAATCTTTTTGTACACTGCGAAGATGTGTTGCTCTCATTGGTTTAATAAAGAGCTAAATGGCCCATAGCCAGGTAGGAGAGCCAGACAGAGAGAACTCTGGGAAGAAGAAGGGCAGAGTTGCCAGTGAGATGGAGAGGGAGCAAGACATATAAGAGGACAGGTAAATGCCACTAGTCATGTGGCAACATGCAGATAGATAAAAATGGTTAATAACAAGTCAAAGCTATTGGCCAGGCATTTATAATTAATAATAAGTCTTTGTGTGGTTATTTGGGAGCTGACTGGTGGGACAGACTATTCCACCAACAGAAGGGTAACACAATATGGGGAGGTGATGCAGCTCAGTTGGTAGAGTGCCGGCCTCACAGGTAGGAAGCCTGGGGTTCAATCCCCAGCACTCAATAAACAAGGCATGATAGTATCCAAGCACTCAGGAGGTGGACAGAACATGATCAGAAGTTCAAAGTCATCTTCAGCTATATAGACAAGTGAGGCCAACCTGGGCTACGTTAAACAAACAAAAAGAAAAACAAAACAAATCAAACAAAAATGACAAAAACCTCACAGTATCATAATGATTATTACAGGAGCTCACAGGTCCCTATAGTCTTCATCCAAATCTGGACATAGAGATGTTATTTTTGGCTATTATGTTAATCTTTTTATGCCTGCAGCTCATGACAAGCATCTAAGAAAGTGATTCTAAACCTGTGGGTCGTGACCCATTTGGGTCAAAGAGTAGATATCCTGCATATCAGATATTTACATTATGATTTATAACAATGGCAAAATTACAGTTATGGAGGGGACAGTGAAATAATTTTATGGTTGGGGGTCACCACAACATGAGGAACTGTACTAAAGGGTGGCAGCATTAGGAAGGTTGAGAACCACTGAATTCTAAGCCACGTGATGGGGTCAAGAAGCTGCATTCATGCTGGGCTTCCCTCCTCCCCAGGATTGTCCTGGGGCCATGTGGCAGTGGCATGAACTCTTGTACGACCTTCTGTTATCATGGAGATCTGCGGAGTGGATATCATACAAGCTCTGAAGCAATGCTCCTACTGTTCAACAGAACTACTCTGGATGGAAACACTTGGTATCTCTGCTGCTCAGGGCTGCTGAGCACAGGAAACGTGGCTAGTGCATTTGAGGGGCCAAACGTTTTATTTGGAGTTATTGTTGTTGTGGTGTTTTTTTTTGTTTGTTTGTTTGTTTTTTTGCAATACTTGGAAGAAAACCCAGGGCCTCTTGCAAGTTGGGTGCATGCTTCACTACTAAGCTATATCCCCAGTTTAATTTTAATTCAAGTTATCACTTCATCCCAGTGCAAAGGTGTAGTGTCTCCTGCTCTCTGCAAACACCGACTTCCCTCTCACTGCAAGGGCATCTCAGCCTGTTCGGGCTGCTAGGACAAATAACACAGATGTGTGGCTTGTAAACACAGAAATGCAGTCCTCTTCGTTCTAGAGGGCCCGGAAGAGCCAGATGAAGGTTTTCTAGAAGATTTTGTGTTGGTAAGGGCTCACTTCCTCACAGGTGACATTGTGTTACTGGGTCCCCAAGTGATGGAATGAGAAGCTGTTTCCAGCCTCACTAGAAGGGTTTTGTGATGGTTGGGACTATCACCTTGACAGGGTCTAGAGTCACCTGGGACATGGGACTCTGCATGTCTACGAGGGATTATTTTGATTTCATTAGTACTGCCCATGGTGGGCAGCACCATTCCCTGGCAAGGATCCTGGACAGCATTACATGGAGAAAGGGACCTGAGTGTTCATTTATGGTCTGTGTCAGGTCTGTGGATGTGGACCAGCGGCTTCCAACTCCTGCCACTTTTTTTTTTTTTTTCAAGACAGGGTTTCTCTGTGTAGTCCTGGCTGTCCTGGAACTCCCTCTGTAGACCAGGGTGGCCTTGAACTCAAGAGATCTGCCTGCCTCTGCCTCTCCAGTGCTGAAATTAAAGGCGGGTGCCACCATGCCCAGCTCCAAACTTCTGCCACCTCTCCCCACCCCCATATGGATTATACCTTGAACTTTCAGTCAAAACAAACTCCTTCTCCCTAAAGCTGCTTTGGTCGGGATATTTTATCCCAGCAGTGGGCAAGGAAACTAAGACAGACACTAATCTTGCACGTGAAGGATGTGTCCCCATGACGTCACCACCTCCTAATCTCATCCCTTGGGGGGTCAGACTTCCATGGTGAAGCAGCGTGCCTATGGTAGTGGTTACACCTGGCTCCTGAAATGCTCCAGGACTCACCTTCTTGGACGTCCGTGGCTTGGTGGCCTTGGATTTCTTACCCCCCTTCTTGCCCGAGGCGGCCTTCCTTCCTCTTTTCTCTGGGGGTGGGGAGAGGATCGTTTCTGACTTTCCTTTGGTCCCTCGCTTTTTGGCCAGCAGTTCAGGGTGAATTCTCGGCAGGACACCCCCACTGGCGATGGTCACTCCTTTCAGCAGCTGAGAGAGAAATGCGAAGAGCTGGTCAGGTCTGTGCTGGCTAACACAGGTCTCAGCACTGGCCACACAAGGCTGGAGTCCGGCTTCCGCTTAACTAATAGAACTGCTAACATGTAGTTACTGGCTCTTCCGTCCTACGCTGGCAAAGCATTTCTCAGCGGGTATCGGCTGGTCTGTGGTCTTGCGTAGAAGGCAAAACAAGGCAAAAATCAAAGGGTCAGAGAAGTGGAGACTGGGACGATGCCCAGGGCTCTGGAATCTCAGATGACAAGAGTAGAGGGCTTCCCAAGTGGGAAGCTCAGCTGGTCAAACCTGGGTCAAAGGTTAACACGAGAATGAGATCCAGCGGCTTGCACACTCAAACCTGTGTCCCATTAGGAACATATGTTTGACCATGCATCTCCCAATGGATACATTTTGAATAATCAACCCATGACCATATATTCTGCATCTTTTAGAGCAGAGGGTGGTCTGAACCCACAGCTTATCCATGAGCCACTAGCCATCCATATGTGACCAGAGCAGCACCGACCACGTGAGAGTCTAGAAACACGTGCAGTTATTACAGCACTACTGACTCCGACACAAGAGCTTGTGGGTTTTCTTTCGCATGCCTTTGTTTCTCATTTTTCCAGCGATCCATTTTTATTACATTTTTTTTTTCCTTTTTAGAAAACGGTCACTCTGGGATGGGTTGGCAACTTTGAAGATTCTTTAGTTTGAGAAGAGTGAGTTCAGAACATAAATATAAATAAAAATTCTCAGACTATTTACCCACCAGCTTGCCTATGGTTGGGGAGGAAGACGTTCGCTTGACCGTGGTGTCAGTCAGTTCTAATACAGAAATAAGGAATCTCCTACTCAGATCCCAATAAGTCACCCACAGGGTTTGAGTCAAGAAATTGCCAGGAGTACGTATATGCGATGACTTGTATTTAGTGCTAAGACAAGGACTTGACGGCACAGCAGAGTCTGTTCAAGAGGGGGTTTCATCTTGACTCTGAATGCAGAGCCATCAAGATCTGTTCTTCCCTACCTCGTCCTGGCGTGCGTGCGTGTGTGTGTGTGTGTGTGTGTGTGTGTGTGTGTGTGTAGGTGGGACTGGGAACTATCACAGGAATGACGGATGCCTGGCTGCGTCCACCCAGGAGCAAGCCTGGCAAACCGCTCTCCCCCTGCCCCCTCCCCCCCACAGCTGAGCCTAGGGTGCAGACCTACCTGGTTGAGCTCCTCATCGTTGGCAACGGCCAGCAGGATGTGTCTGGGGGCTATCCGGGCCTTCTTATTGTCCCTTGCGGCATTCCCAGCCAACTCGAGGATTTCCGCTGAAATTACAAGGGGAGATTAATAGACAATCAACTTATATTATTGTTGGTGTGTGTGTGTGCGCGCGCGCGCGCGCGCGTGCGTGTGTGTGCATTCGCACACGGGTGGAGGTCTTATACCATTTATTTCTCTGTCATTTCTTATTTCTCTTAAATTTGTATACTTTGTGTCTTTAAGTGTTTTGTCCGTGTGTATATGTGTGCACCATGGATGTGCCTGGAGACTGTAGAGTTCAGAAGAGGATTTTGGATTCCCTGGAACTGGAGCTAGAGACAGCTGTGAGCCACCATGTGGGTGCTGGGAATCAAACCTAGGTCCCCTGCAAGAGCAGCCAGTGTTCTTAACCACTGGGCCATCTCTAGCAACTTTTTATTTCTCTAAAAATTTGTTGATGTGGGGGGGGGGGCGCGAGTGTGCCACAGCGCACACGTGGAGGTCAGAGGACAACTCTGTGGGGTCGGTTGTAAAGATGGATTCTGGGGATTTAACTCAGGTTGACAGCGGGCAAGGCGAGTGCCTTTACCAATAAGCCATCTCACTGGCCCTCTTATTTCATTTCCTTTTCTGGATTTTTTTGTTTGTTTGTTTGTCTGAGTCAAGGTTTCACTACGTAGCCTGGCTGTCCTGGAACTCACTCTGTAGACCAGGCTGGCCTTGAACTCACAGAGATCCGCCTGCCTCTGCCTTCCGGGTGCTGGGATTAAAGGTGTGTGCCATCATGCCTGACTTTCTGTCTCATTTGCTACTTTTCTTTCTTCGTCACTTCTATTGTTATAGTGGTATTGTTTTTGTAAAGATTTGCTTTATTTTTAATTAAAATTTTATTTTACTTTCTCTTCAGTTGTGGAACTATGATTTGTTTGTTTTAAAAAGTGTGACCGAGGGGCTGGCGAGATGGCTCAGTGGTTAAGAGCACTGGCTGCTTTTCCAGAGGACCCGGGTTCAGTTCCCAGAATCCCTGTCAGGTGGGGTGGCTCACAATCTCCTGTTACTCCAGAACCTAGCACCCCCTTTTAGCCTCCATGTAGGATACACTCAAATGTGGGATACACTCACATTGACACATACATAAATAAAAGTAAAAACCAAATCTTTTTTTTAAAAAAGTGTGAATACGTTTGGTGTGCCTGTTTACAAATCCCAGCACCTGGGTGGCTGAAGGAGAAGGAGCCCAAGTTCTTGGCCAGCCTGGGCTACACAGTGGGACTCAAACAAACAAGAAAATGAAAAACTAAAGGAGTTTTTTTTTTTTTTTTTTTGGTTTTTCGAGACAGGGTTTCTCTGTGTAGCTTTGCGCCTTTCCTGGAACTCACTTGTGCTGTGGGATGTTCTGTATGGCAAATGTGTTGCTAATAAAACACTGATTGGCCTGTGGCTAGGCAGGAAGTGTAGGCGGGACTAACAGAGAGAATAAAAAGAACAGGAAGGCAGAGGGAGTCTCTGCCAGCCGCCACCAGGACAAGCAGCTTGTAAAGATGCTGGTAAGCCACGAGCCATGTGGCAAGGTATAGATTTATAGAAATGGATTGACATAAGATATAAGGACAGTTAGCAAGAAGCCTGCCACGGCCATACAGTTTGTAAGCAATATAAGCCTCTGTGTTTACTTGGTTGGGTCTGAGCGGCTGTGGGACTGGCAGGTGAAAGAGATTTATCCTAACCGTGGGCCAGGCAGGAAAACTCTAGCTACACACTTGGTAGCCCAGGCTGGCCTCGAACTCACAGAGATCCGCCTGCCTCTGCCTCCCGAGTGCTGGGATTAAAGGCGTGCGCCACCACCGCCTGGCCAAGGAGTGAGTTTTAATGAGAAAGTTATTCACTAGAAAGCTGGAGGGGGTGGGCCAACATAGTTCACTGAGGAGGGAAGAAAAGGGTGTGTGTGTTTGCACCAATGTCCGTAGACAAGTCTGTGTTTTGAAGGATTCCGCTGGTACAATGGCATAAATACCCAGGCCTGAAATAAACAGGGGATTCTGCACATGTCCTCACAATCAACTTCACTTCAAAGAGAAGAGCCCATAAAGTTGCCATCATCCAAAAAATCGACGGCAATAGTTGAAATCTGGCCTAAGTATACCATATGAGCCAGGCAGATGTGATTAACAAAAACAGAATAAAACAAACATCGGAGTTAAATATTTATATGGAATTTCCAGAATGGAAAGCACTAATGAACTGCAAATTCTTCTCATGCCTTTCCTGGAATACTCGGCAATATCTAGCAAGTTTACTAAGAGTTCACTGACACAGTGACCATAGTCTGTGTGTGTGTGTGTGTGTGTGTGTGTGTGTGTGTGTGTGTTTGCACATGTGCACGGTGCATGCATGCCTGTGTGGAGGCAGACGTTGACATCAGGGGTCATCCTCTATTTTGTTTTTTACACCATACTTTTTGAGAGTTTCTCACTTAAATGAGACCTTGCTCTTTGGGCTAGACTGACTCACCAGTGAGCCTTGGGGACCTGCCTGTCTCCCTCTCTCCCAGTGTTGGGGTTACAAGCCATGCACGGCTTCTGCGTGGGTGTTGGGATACTAACTTGGGTCCTCATGCTTGCATAGCAAACGCTTTATTTACTAAGCCATCTCATCAAGACCTATGACCTCGTTTGCTGAACTAAAGGTTGGGCCACTGTAGTATAACAAGTATGAACACACCTGTAGGGACGGATATTTTGAAATTAGTGCTGTATTAGAGTATCTGGTATGTGCCTTCAGGTTGATGCTCAGCTTTCCCTGCTCTTAAAAATTACATGTAGCTCTGGCTGGCCTGGCCCTCACTATGTAGACCAGGCTAGCCCAAAACTCATAGAAATCCGCCTGCCTCTGCCTCTTGACTGCTTAGAGTACTGAGGTTAGAGTTTCCAGGAGGCTGCTTTTCTTCAACTGGGAAGAATTCTCACGGACTTAACCTTGGTGTGTGTGTATGGGGGGGGGGGGGAGTGACAAACTGTGACACTGTTAGAGGCACTAATCCCACTTCGTTATCTACACTTTTGTATGTTTGACTTGTATAGATTTCTTTTGTTTGCTTTCGAGACGAGGTTTCTCTGGGTAGCCCTGGCTGTCCTGGGACTGCTCTGTAGACCAGGGTCTAACTCAGAGACCCGACTGCTTCTGCCTCCCAAGTGCTGGGATTGAAGGCGTGTGCCACCATACCTGGCTACATATGTATTTCTTAAAAAGCACCCGCACCATTGTTAAGTTTTGTTTCGGTTTGCTACACGAGGACTGAACGTCAAGTGGAATTAAGTAAGCAGTGCATGGAGCTTCTCACCAATGGGTGGAGCGGCGCACACCTGTGATCCCAGTACTGAGGAGGCTGAGGCAGGAGGATCGAGTGGAGTGTGAAGCCAGCTTGGTGAAACAGTGAGTTCCAGGCCAGCCTGGGCAATAGAGAGCCTGGTTCAAAACCAAAGCCTCTCTTCTTGGGGCTGGGGACACGGCTGAGCAGGTACCGTGCTCGCCAAACAAACATGATGACTTGAGATTGTGTTCTTGAGCGTGTGTGTACATGCAGGGCCAAGGGTCAATCTCAAGATGTCGTTCTTCAAGGGCTATCCACCTCATTCTTGAGACAAGTTCTCTCACTGGGGCCTGGAACTTACTGACTGGCGAGGCTGGTGAGCCAGCAAGCCCCAAGGGTACAGCTGTTTACACTTCTCCAGGGCCAGGATTTCAAGTGTGGGGCACTGTGCCCAGTTCTGAAATGAGTGCTGGGGATCAAATGCAGGTTCTCATGAATGTATGGCAGGCATTTACCAACTGAACCATATCCCCCCCACCCCCCCACCCCGCTTCTACTTTAAACATACCCAAACAAATCAAACAAACAAAAACAAAACAAACAAACAAAACAAAACAAATAAAACCCCTATAACTCCCTCCGCTCCAGGGATTCAATGAGCAATCTGTTTCAGAGTGAGGAGCCCTCTCTCCCTTCCCCAGAATCCCCTCTCCTCTGCACTTGCTCTCTGGGAGCTTAGCTGGTCACATACAGCGTTTGCTAAGGTAAGTCGCCCTTTGCTTGGCAGGTGCAGAAGGGCAGCTTAAATGTGGGCTCTCTGTCCTACGTGGACCAACTTTCCAAAGCCCTCCCCCAAAGCCTCTAGAAGCCGACCTTGGCCAAGCTGGCCAGGAAAAGCCCTGTCACCACCTGCTATATCTTTGAGCCAGGCACTGGGGGATCCATAGCATCCTTCTCACATGTGAAGAACCCTGCCCCCCCAGGGTGGGGACCTGGGTGTGAGGTCCCCTACACGCTGGAATTACCTGCCAGGTATTCAATGACGGCGGCCATGTAGACAGGTGCGCCGACACTGATCCGGTACTTGAATGTCCCCTTTTTCAGGTAACGCATCAACCGACCTACTGGAAAGATGACACCGGCCCTGGCTGACCGGGACAGCTTGGACATTTTCTTCTTCCCGCTCCGGCCTGACATCTTGCCTCAGTTTCCCTTTCAGCTTGCTGACACGGTGGGCTCCTCCTGGCACTTACACAATACTGGAGAGGAAAGAAGGCAGGGATTGAGGCCGGCTGGAAGCACCAGGGGCACACTAGTGTGGCCGTAGGACATAGTGTGACATGTCTGGCTGCCCCGAGGAGGCAGCTGAACCCTAGCTGCCAGCACAAGAAGCTGAAGGCATGAGCTGGGCAGGGCCCCTGAAAGGCATCCGCAGCCCCCACACCAACATCCCTCCCCTCCCCGCGGGGCAGCCCTGAGCAGCAGAGGCCAAATGACGCTGTCACTAGAGAGGGAAGTTACGCTCCCGTGCCCTGCTGTGCAGTGATGGCCTAGATGCCATTTCCTTGTCCCCAGAACCTGTGAATGTTGCCCTGCGTGGAAAAGGGATTTTGCAGACACGATTCAAGTTTTTTTTTTTTTAAATACAGATATTCATATACTCAAGATTAGCTGTGAATGCTCATTCTGTTACCTCCACTTTGTAAATGCTGAGATGACAGGTGAGCGTCGCCACACCTGGCTCCATAGGTAGCTTGTTTTTTGTTTGTTTGTTTGTTTGTTTTTTGTTTTTCGAGACAGGGTTTCTCTGTATAGTTTTGGTGCCTGTCCTGGATCTCGCTCTGTAGACCAGGCTGGCATCGAACTCACAGAGATCCACCTGGCTCTGCCTCCTGAGTGCTGGGATTAAGGGCATGAGCCACCACTGCCTGACAACACAATCTTTTTAAGGCTAAAAATAATTGTTAAAGGGATGGGTTGAGCTTGAGCTGTCGGGTAAGGGAATATTGTGACCCCCGCAAAAAAAAAAATCATATACTATTTATAACTGTCTTAGTTAGGGTTTCTATTGCTGTGAAGAGACACCATGACCACAGCAACTTTTATAAAGGAAAACATTTAATTTGGGTAGCTTACAGTTTCAAAGGTTTAGTTCATTATTATCATGATGGGAAACATGGTGGCATGCAGGCAGACATGGTGCTGGGGGAGGAGCTGAGAGTTCTACATCTTGATTCAAAGGCAGCAAGAACTGTGACCCTGGGCATAGCTTGAGCATAAGAGACCTCAAAGCCCACCCCCACAGTGACACACTTCCTCCAACAAGACCACACCTCCTAATAGACCACTTCTCTCTATGGGGGCCGTTTTCTTCCAAACCATCACAATAACTTGTATGTCTACATTATAATATGTACAACAATATACATAATTATGGAGTAGTATAACTGAGAACAAGTGAATTACACAGGGCAAACAGGAGCAGAGTGAAGCCACAGACATTTCTAGGAAATGAGTCACAACTACTCCAGGTTGTCAGCACTCTCTTGTTGACAGAAATGAGAAAGCCAAAATTAACTGGAGTTGATTCTGCCCACTGGGACAATGGCTCGTCTTTCCACGACTGTCTTAGCTGCAGCCCACACACAATGAAAAAGCCAAAGAAGGCTCCGGGTTGATGGGGACAGGACTAAATGAGTGCCCGGCTGCTGGGAGACATGCAACTGAGGTTACTGAACCTGGCATGGGGCATTTTTTAAAAAATTTGTGTGTGTGTGTGTGTGTGTGTGTGTGTGTGTGTGTACGTACGTGTGTTTGATAGTATCTGTACATATGTATGTATGTATATGTATGCACGTGTGTATGCATGGATGTGTTTGTGTGTGTATGTATGTGTGCTGGATAATTTTATGTTAACTTGACAAGCTAGAATCATCTGAGAGGAGAAAACCCCAATTGAGAAAACGCCTCCATAAGATAGAGCTGTAGAGCCAAGTGGTGGTGGTGCATACCTTTAATCCCAGCACTCGGGAGGCAGAGGCAGGCAGATCTTTGTGTAGCTTGGGCTACAGAGTGAGTTCCAGGACAGTCAGGACTACACAGAGAAGCCCTGTCTTGAAAAACCAAAAACCCCAAAGGAAAAAAAAAAGGCTGTAGGCAAGCCTGTAGAGCATTTTCTTTTCTTTTCTTTTTTCTTTTTTCTTTTTTTTTTTTTGATTTTCGAGACAAGGTTTCTCTGTGTAGCTTTGTGCCTTTCCTGGAACTCGCTTTGGAGACCAGGCTGGCCTCAAACTCAGAGAGATCCGCCTGCCTCTGCCTCCCGAGTGCTGGGATTAAAGACGTGCGCCACCACCGCCCGGCTGTAGAGCATTTTCTTGTGATTGATGCCACCATGGTGGGTGGTGCCATACCTGGGTTGGTGGTCCTGGGTTCTGTAAGAAAGCAGGCTGAGCAAGCCAGGAAGCAGTACCCCTTTATGGCCTCTGCATCAGCTCCTGCCTCCAGGATCCTGCCCTGCACGAGTTCCTGCCCTGCTTCCTTCTGTGACGGACTATGGATGTGAAAGTGTCAGCCTAATAAATTCCTTCTTTCCTACCTTGCTTTTGGTCATGGTGTTTCTTTGCACAAATAGAAACCCTAACTAAGATAGTATGTGTGCATCTATGTGTGCATATGTATGTGTGTATGTATGTATGTGTGTGGGTATATATATATGAATGTGTGTATATATGTATGTATGGGGGTATATATGTGTGTGTATATATGTATGTGTGTATATATGTGTTATGGGGATATATATGTGTGTGTATATATGTATTTGTGTATATACGTATGTATGTATATATGTGTGTGTGTATATCTGTATGTATGTGGGTATATATGTATGTATGGGTCGGGGAGCTTACATGAATGCCATGCCACAGAGGACAAATAGAGGAAGCTGATTTTCTCCTCCCACCATGTGAGTCCTGGGGATTGAACTCCAGTCATCAGGCTTAATGGCACACGCCTTTACATACGATTATGGGTGTGAACCACCACACCTACCCCGTGTATCAGTGGTTAAGAGCACTGGCTACTCTTTCAGAGGACCTAGGTTCAATTCTCAGCAGTGAAGGTGATTAACAGCCATATGTAATTCCAATTTCAGAGGATCCGACGACATCCTCGTCCAGCCTCCGTGGGCACTGTATGTATGCACATGATACATAGACATATATGAAAGTAAAACACCCCCACATGCATGTGTGTGTGTGTGTGTGTGTGTGTGTGTGTGTATACACATCTCACATATCACAGGCTGGCCTGGAATTTCCTATGGAGTCCAAGCTAACCTCAAACTCATGATCCTCCTGTTTCTGCCTCCTCATGGCTTGGATGATAAGCTCATCTCAAACACCGTTCTTAGCACACATCATCCCTGAATGAAGTATTTTATTCATTGGGGTATTTTATTACACAATCATCTACATTATTTTTAAATGCTTTACATCAGTACTGCTTTCTTGTTTAATATCATTTTGCCACCAAAAGGTGTCGGTATTCCTCAGTGGAATGTAAGCACTAACGGGCCTAGGACATCATCTCTGAAGGTAGGACACAGGAATAAGATGATGTTGAGTGTTGAAAATGTCCGTGATTTCTGGGTTCGTGCCCTCCGAAGCTGCTGACCTCACACTTATCTTGTGAGTGCGCTCTATCCCTGAGGAAGCCAGAACTGCAGACTGGAAGTAAGAACCTCAAACAGGTTGAGGAAGAGGGGTCAGGAGCCAGGAAATACAGGGAACACCAGCTATCACTGCACTGTCCCAGGAGCTAGGGGACTCACAGCAATAGTCAATGACCCTGTCATTTCACTGGGCACGTGTTAGGTCAGCAGGTGGTGCTCAAACGCATGTGGCTGAGAGGAAAGAGCCCGGAAGGGGAGCAGGGGGCTTTGTGCATCTCTATGCCATGGGCTCCTTCTTTTGTACAGCAGTGAAGGCAGCTCAGGAGCCTTATGCTCTTCCTCTCACACCTTCTAATTTTTCTAAAACACATCTTCAAACTGTTTAGGTCAAGAAGCTTAACCTCTAGAGGAAGCCAGTTCTTAAGAGTTCAGAGAGGTTGATGGTGGAGATGCACACCTGTAATGCCGGCTCTCTGGGGTGCAAGCAGAAGGATTAGGAATTTATGCCCACCTTCATTCGTGTGTGTGTGTGTGTGTGTGTGTGTGTGTGTGTGTGTGTGTTTGTGTGTATTCCATATAATATGGAGTTCAAAGCTGGCCTGGGCTACATGAAACCATGTCTCAAAAAAAAAAAAAAAAAAAAAAAAAA